>JAVLVB010000463.1:169781-181153 GCA_032876305.1 Orestias chungarensis | reverse complement strand
GAGTGCTACTGGTATGGAGCCTAACAGAGGTTTCAATTTATTTTAAGTTTATATGAATGCTCTGTTTGTGAAGCAACAAACCATGCAATTACTGAAAAATTTTGCGACACATAATGAACACATAATTTTTAAAAAAGTGTGGAGGAAATTTTTCATATTTTTTCACTTTTAAAGTTATGTTTGAAACTATTTTTTTCACGTCATTATTAAAATACAGATATTTTTTTTTTAATAATTAGGGGCAAGACAAGGTAAATTTATTTTTATGGCACTATTTTGTCCACAAGACATTGAAGATAAAGTGCATCAAATGTAAGAGATCAACAGCAGAAATTAACAAAAAAGAAATTTTTTTTGGTCTTTTTAATTAAAAGTACGGCCCTGGTTACGAGTATTTTCAAACCTCAACATTTGTATAAACTGTGTCCCTGTAATTTCACTTATTAGTCTTTTGTCAAGAACAACAGACCCAACTCATGGTTTGTTTGCAACAGACATGTCAAAGAAAACAGGTAAAACATCATCAATGGCATTTACATTTGACGATAACAACACCCTCTGAGATGAGCATTCTTATCTTGGGCTACATTCACATGCACATTCATGTCCCTTGTCATGACCAAACAGACAAGGTCAATGCACACAACTTAAAAAGAATTAGGTAAATCCTTCAAACCAATTTTTTGGTGGTTTGTTGAAAATATTACTTTTTTTTTCATGTCCATTTTGAATAAAACACAGTAAAATGATATAAAAACACCAAAGTCATAATTTGTGAGTGGGTATATTGTCATTAATTTGGCCCAATCATCCCCCGTCCCTCTGTCTTTGATGTATTTCAGAAAATTGAAATGAGGTGGACAAGAATAAATCTTTACTGCATTAATTGTTTTTCTTCCACCATGTCTAAGGTAGAAACATTTTAAAATCATTGATCAAAAGGTTGTACATGCCTGAGACCTGACATTTAGTAAAGCTACTTTCAGTGTAATTTCTGTTAGTTGCCGATGAGAAGGTGACACAAGGTTTGTTTTATTGACTGCTACATATTACAACGGGGATAGAGGAAGCTACTATCACATTTGGCCCTCAAAAGAGATATACAGAAACAATTAAAATTTAAACTAAACATTATTTAAAATTTTCTTCACAAACTGTTAAACATGACACAGGCGAACCTGCTACAGCATCCTGCAGGAGATTTGCCCTGTTTAAGCCTTGTACATTTAGCTTGGTTTGTTTCTGACTAGTGACAGTAAAAAAATGTGGTAAGATGGTAAGAGTTATTTGAGACCTTTTAACGGACTTCTAATGAGTCTGTTAAGGGATTTAAACACCTTTACAAGATTTGAAATCAGCAATTTCACTGTAAGGATACTACACTACAGCTCGAGGACTCAAGGCCATTTAAGGACTTTGAGGACATTCAGTACAACTTCCAACATACCCAGGTATTCTTTTCCATGCAAATTGACCCTTACAGTATTAGTAATGAGTCTATCTACAAGAAAAACAAAAAACAGAAGAGGATTAGGACCCTGCAAAATGACATGACAAACTTGTTCAGTTTTTTTTTCCAGCATTCTAGAATATTTTTTGTGGTTGCGTTGTATTTGCATTTCATCTCCTCCTGTCTATCTGTATTTATCATTATTTTTTGGCACTGATCCTAGACAAAAACAAAACAATGGATGGGTTCAAACCTTCACTGTATTTTTTTACATTTAAACTCTTTTTGTGCATGTTTGGGTTAATTCTTCAGCTATTCTAAATGCACTGGCAGCCCAAACACATGTAGGAGTTTTCAATCCAAATTTGTTAACTTCATAATTATATTGTCACAATTTTCATCAGCCTCTGGACCCTGGATACTCTGCTACTTTTCTCTCCTGGATACAAATCCCTGGTTACTGAAAAACACTTTAATGTGTTAATTTCTGTGGGGATATATCTATCATTGCAATTGCTTTCAATAAACTGCGTTTTTATCCAGAGCACATTTTGGATGCTTTAACATTTGTGTCTGAAAAAGATTTATGACTGTATGCAAACATTGTGCATTTAAAGTGTGTGGTAGTTCTAATGTTTGGCCTTGCGTTACCTCTGGGATGGGCAGGTATAATCTTCTTTGCTCTCCTTTTCTGATATGGCCTAAAATAGACTTACCTGACATATGTCAAGCAAGCATCCACACTACATGCCAAACAATATAATTTGATAAACTAGTAACTTTCTCACTGCTACTTTCCCATAAAGCTTTGACTTGCGAATATTTCCTTTTGCAGCTACTGTATGCAAACTCTATCCCATCTCAGATGCAAAACATTTTAACTTCTTCAGGATAGCCATAGTTGTTGTGGTTGGCTCTCCCAGGTATTGTTATTGTATTTGGTTATATGTAAATCTTTAAGGTTTACACATAAGTCATATACCGGTTGTTACAGTCACTGACCTCTAGGGACTTTTTTGTTTTTTTTGTCTTTGTTTTTCAGTTCTGCCTGGCTGCCACAGGTGTAATGAGTTGGAGCTCGTCAGCCACCCCATAAAGTGCTTCATGTCGGAGATGTTAGATCCCTTTCTTACCTGGGCCTTGATCTGAAGTGATCTTGTCTGTGAGCTATTTGTGCGGGACTTAAATGTTTTTGCTGTGAGCATATCGTGTGAATTTAAGTGTCTAACTAAAGTAGTGTTTTTTACTTTCAGTGGAAGCTGGTAGGGGTTCTCTGCCATTTTGTTCGTCAACTGTTTTCTCCTGTTTTGTGATTATCCAGGGAGTTCAGGTTTTTGTATTCTTTCTTTTAGTGCTCCTCTAGAAAGTGTTTTTATTTTTATAGTTAAAAGGGGGGTGTTTTGTTTATTGTTTTGGCCTTGGAGACCCTGAAGCTTAACGCTTCCTTATGTTTCTACCTTCTGTGTTTGAGGTTTTACATGAATTATAAATAAACAGTTTTTTTTTACTGACTATCTACTGTTTGGATTACTAATTTACCCTTAGGTATCTTGGGGAGGGGTTTGTGACATCGGTACTTTATGTATAGATATATCCATTAATTCATAATGAAGTATTTCAGCAACCATATTTTCTTTCTAATTAGATAGCAGGCCCAGACTGGTCATAGGGAGAACCAGGAGTATTCCGGAAGCTCCGCCCTAGGATTGGCCTGCGTCTCGCTTTACAGATTAATATTAGACAGACAGTCCAGGCCACTTATGGCTGCTTTATTTCAATTAAGAACCGCCCCAGAATTTCATATCAACCACACAGTTTTGGAGGAAGGGGCAGGGCATGCGTCTAGTCCCGGCAACTAGCCCAGTTAGCGAGTGCAAGTGAGGAGAAGCCATGGACTCTGTCTCCCAACGGGGGGAAAATGAAGAGAAAGGCGCCTGAGGTGGAGGCGGCCAAATGCAGAAAACAGACTTATTCAGCCTCCCATGGTGCCATCAAAAAAAAAAAAATGCGTTTAACATTCATGTCTGCATCCATCCTGGTCCAGCCTCTCCACCTATTTACACTCGTTAGTTCCACCTGTTTACCTGACAACATAAGTTTGTTTTACCCAGTCGAGCTGCCAGAGTATTGAAAACCTTTCTGTGAGTGATGTCCAGCCTTTCTGTTCTTATTTTTATGGTTTTTGACTTGCAGCTCAAACATGAAAAGTTTGTGTATTCCAACCTTGGATTTACTGTAGGTTTGGGTTCATTACTATTCCCCATATGATGATGTGCCACACTGAGGCAGTTGATATTTTTACATGACATGACTATGCATCCCTCTAACCTTGGCACTGGTAATTATGTAAAATCTTTATTTTAGTATTTTAGTACTATGGCAAATACAGTGGGAACATTACTGTATATTCCAACCTTAGAAATCAAAGTAGGTCCTATAGGTTGAGTTTTAGTTTGACGTGTGTGTGTGTGTGTGTGTGTGTACACAAATGGGTTTTGCTTGTGCCCATGCATGTGTGGGCAAGGCCAGGGTGACCTGGTTGGGTGACTGAGTCCTGGCCTGATAAAATCTCCCACTCCGGCCCTGTGAGATAGATGGATAGATAGATAGTCAATCTATCTGTCAAGTACCAACAAACGATCATTAAGCTAAGTTTTAGGGTGTATTCCCCTTATCCACTGTGTTGAACCTGAGTGAAGTACTGCAGTTTTATATTCAAATGCAGTGCAAGAGTTTCATTTGTGGCAGAGGTCAGTCTGTGACAGTCCGGCAGACACAGGGCAGATTGATTCCACCTTATTCTTTTTTTTTATTTTCCTCCACCAGATGTTTATCCCATTTAGGGTGACAGACTAAAAGGTGAGCACTCTTGTGTGCATGTTCTGTCCATACGAGGCTTTACAATTCTTTGGCCCTCACTGTGGCAGACTGAAGTTGATAGATTGTACTCAGCAATCTGTCACCGGCCAGAGAGAAGAGAAAAAGACAGGTTGGAGAACATAGGGGCCTGCATTTTAATAGTGTCCCTAGGAGACAAACAACAAAACAAAACCATGTGGGATGGTCTGGCACTGGAAGCTGACATAAAGTGATGAGCTGTCTGTCGAGTTTGTTTTTTCTCATTAAGAAGCACATTTTCTAAATGTTACTTTCGTGGCGAGAAACCCCTGTGAGGCTCTCCTGGTTGACCACTTCATGATACCTTGTTCCGTACTTCAAAAAACAATATAAGATGCGTCAAATTTTATTTTTGTCTGGGAAACTGTTTTAAAGAAACTTGGAAAATGAATGGAAAGTTGCACAACACAGAAGAATCATGTGGAAACATGGTTAATGAAAAGTTTTCTCAGAAAGCTGCAAGAAAAAAAAGAACTCTATAAAGTTGTGCATGGTTGGATTTCTAATTTTGTGCAAATGAATGAACTCTTATGGCCATCAAGAAAAAAACTATTAATAGATTGTTGTGGGCTTTGTAAAACGTTTCAAAGGACAACTTTTGTGCTCTTTTGTGTATTTCGAGAGCTATTCTATGCGTGTGTAAACTTTACAAAATAGATCCTACATGTTTGCAAATGGACAATGGAAAGACTGAAAGTTACCTCCGTGCACTCTCCATATGCATATTTGCTGAAATGTATATTTGCTCCTACACAAATGGGAAGATGGGCTCTTCAGCTTGCATGAACTCTAGATACCCAAAACTATGTTTTGTCTTTTGTGCACAGATTCACTCTTACACACTCACCTAGTGATTATAATGATGGTCCTACACATTCTGAATTTTTTGCTCTATTGAGCAAAATCTCTTCATTTTGTTGCAGGGATAAATGATATTGAAATAAAGCTCATATAGAGCACATGTCTGCATAAAAAAACATGACAAACTGTGATTCTTAAGACTATCATGACATGTCACTGATATGAACTGTAATAGCTTTCTAATATTCTTTCCTTCACATTCTATAAACCGGAAACCGAAACAGGCATCCTCTTTCCTAGTGTACATATTAAGGCATTGTGACATTTTCTGCTGATATTGTTTCTTTTTACTCTTTTTGTGTTTAGCTCTGTCTCAGAGCAGTTCATTTAAAGTCTCTGAAGTGGCCATGTGCTCATGGCAAGGTCCAGGTCCCATCAGTTTCAACATCAGAAGCAGATTAATGAAAGTGCTTTATTTAGCTCCTGCCAAGTCTCCCCTGTATAACCTACTGCCATTCTGGAGAGCAAATATACTCTTAAGGCTCAGCATCCTGTTTCTTACATGGCTGTTAAGTTGCAAAACCACTGACTCCTTTTTGTTTGCAGAAGTCTGGCTGTAGGTTACATGCAGATATGATCATCATATGCACATTTTTGATCAGGTGCATTAAAACCTTTTTGTTTTTCCTACCTAACCCCAAAGAGATATGGCCTTTGCCATGCCCATCTTGTAAAACGTATTTCTAAGCAACCTAACTAGCCTAACTTACCTGTCTCCATGTAATAACCCGACTCTCCAACACTTCTCTTTAGCTATTACCCAGAAAGTCAGAATATGTATGGGACTTACTGAGCACGAGCGGTCTTGACCCTTTATTTAAACAACATTGTTCCAAAGTGTATCTGGATTCTACACACACTAAGCACTCATCTTTTTAATTGGCAATCTCCAAACCTCTGAAAGTGGATGGATCTTGATGTGTTAACTCTAAACCCTGCAGGTAGATTGCAGCAACGTGCTTTTTTGTCACTTAATTCTGTGCCAATACTGGTTAGAGCCTTTCATCTCGATGAACAGGATACATTTTGAAGTTGTGACGGTCTGAACAAAAGGTCTGTTTAAGCCTCCCTCATTCTGTTACATTGAAATCACTCTCTGAATGCATTTAAACTCTTTAAAGCTTTTTACACTGTTTCATACTGCAAGTACAATTTTCGCTGTCTTTCACCGTCAGTATTTTATATACACTACTAACACCTAGTAGTATATAACTTTTAAGTGAAAGGAAAATTATAAATGACCTCTAATTTTAAGTTATTAAAAAAAATCTGAATATATATATATATATATATATATATATATATATATATATATATATTCTGAAAACATCATAAGTACATCAATATAAGAGGAAGGTTATGAAGACCAATGAGCGCATGCAAACAGATCTGCAATAACACTTTGTAGAACATCAGAACAGATTTAGGTTTGCAAACATGTTGCCATGCATAGACATTTTGAAGAGCTCTGTTCAATTAGAATCTCAAAATGATTGAATGATGACAACTGTAAGCAGCTGTGATACATTTCCATTCTCCTAAGCTAACAAACTGGGTAAATGGCCCCTTAATCAAAGAAGAAGCTAAGTGGTCACTGAGACTGTGAAGAAGGGGATCTAAAGCTGGTCACAAACCTTTCTTTATAATTTTTCTTGCAATGTTGGCAAGAAGTAAGAAAGACGTTAGAAAAACAAGAAACCAAAATGAAATTTTAGTGCAGTGTTAGTTTAGGATAAACTAACACTGCACATTACCTTGATCCCACTATCTCCACAGTCACACATGGTATTGGGAGCCTTGTTATGTGTGGGAAGGAAAAGCAGCTCATTGAGTTGATGGGACGAAACAAAGTGCAAAATACACAGTAAGCCATGGAAAGCTGTTGCAGGCTGCAAAAGATGCAGCTATTCAATATACCTTAACATATGGCTAGGATGTTGCTAGACTTGGAAGTAGCTACTCAGAGAATAAAACTTCAGCTTAAGAAATTTAGAAAGAAGAATTGACCTAAAGGTGTAGATTTGGTTGTCATTGCAATGGAAATGTTTCATTTCTTAAGTATTAGCTCCTTTGTATTGGTCTATCACATAAAACCCAAATATAATATGTTGTAGAATGTGGTTGAAAATTGATGAATGGTTATGAAAAATTTTGCCTGCAAATGACTTGCTATCAACTTAACAATTTGTTTTGACTTAAACATTGCCTGTTTAATTTGTGTGTGTGTGTGTGTGTGTGTGTGTGTTTCAATCAGTCAGTTATTCATGGAAGAAAAATGTAATCCTAAACAAGACTGAACAAAAATGTAAGGATCTTATCAAAAATATGTTTGGATTTTTACTGGGGTGTATATATAAATTTATATATACACTGGGGTGTATATATAAAGGTGCATAATCACATTTCGTCAAAAACAACTTTTACATTACTTGAGCTAGTGAGGCCACCAGTTGATCATGCTGTGAGGACAGAAGGGCTGAAGAATAGAGGTGGAATGTTGCGCTTGCTATTCTTAACTACACAGACGGGAAATTAGGCCAAAGTAAGAACTAGAGGCTCTCTGCGATGTGGTTGGGCTCAGTGTTGGTATTAGGTGGAGGCTTTTGAGCTGAAGTAGGTAAAGCTTAAGCTTTGTTTGGATCTCTCTCTGTTGGCTGTGGAGTTGAACGACTGCAAATGGCTGTGCTATCACATGCAGTTGTTTGTCTGTGTGCATTGTCAGGGAGGATGTGCCACGACAGAAGCGCTATTGTTTCTCGCTCCCCTCTGCTCTTCCTTCCTTCCTTTCCCGCTGGGTGGGGACAACAAACAGAGGTAGTTTTCCTCCACTGGCCTATGCAGAGATGGCCTGTGGAGGCTGGTGGATAAAAAATAAGCCTGCTTGACTATAAGAGGGCCAATGAAGCAGGCAGCACCAGGGGCCATGCTGTGCTATGCCATGCTATGCCTCACTTTAGTGCCACTCCTCACCACACCATTAAAAATGACAAATGCTCCCATCTACTGCTTTCCCAGGTTAGCAACTGCCCCCTGGGGCTCCTGAAGCCCTGTGTCTGCCCGAGTTCATCAGTTTTGCCACAACTGGAACAACCATTTATTATGTGTGAGTCATCTTTCATTTACAGCTGATTGGATTTCTGTCATTGTAAAAAGGAGTTGAATCACGAAGGGACAAAAAAACAAAACAAAAAATATTAAAAGCTGGTGGAATAAGTCTGTACAAATGTTTATTTGGAAAGAGTATGCATTCATAGTAAACAAACTTATCATTTTCTAAGTATTTTTAACCCCATTTTCTTCAGCTTTCAGCAATAATACATATTTAGTTAAATAAATTTAAAACATCACAAATTTAAAACTGACTGATTCCAAAATTTTGGCGGATTGAAATAACGTTTGGCACAGCTAGTGAACAAATTTAGTCAAAGAACACTAAGTTTACTTATTTTTATTTTTTTCTGAGGTTCATTTGCTCCTGTCCTGAAAAATGAAGTATGATATTCTTTCATCAGCCTTTTTTTAAGCCCAAACAAAAAAGATTCTCAAATGATTTGAAAAATAGGTTTTGATGGCCATCAACAAACCTTTGGTGTGTTTTTAGATACCCTTTCTTAATTTAGAATGCCTTTTCATGCATGTTTAGATGGTTTTGGAACGAGGCATTTTTGTTTGCAGTATTCCCATTTATTTCCATTGCTGATGAGTTATTCCAATATGATACACAAATCAATGCACTTTATGGTCAGCCAGCCCCTGAGTTTAAAATGGGACTGTTATTATGCATTTCTTTCTTCATTTCCAATAAATGTAGTAATGTACAAGCTGTAATAACTTTTATAGTTCAGAGGAACACATCAGTCCTCCATACCTTTATATTAAAATAGGCTGTCTCAATTAGAATTTTAAAAATCCGTCATTTTTTCTTTCTCGTAATAGCTTAGAGCCCTTCTTCATAATTTCTTTACTATAGGTGGCATTTGCAATGTAATATACAGTATGACTGACAGATCCTTACAAGAACCCTTGGCTCCTGTTAGCTGGGACATGTATTGAGGGCCGAGTACTTACAAGACTCATTAGTTATTTTACAACTATGCTTGAAGCCTTCGCGTGCTTTAAGACTATTTCATTATTAATATTATAATTAATAAATCACATCAGGATTTGAATAAAGTAAACAAGGTTTTTTTTTTAGGTTTGAGCTTTAACATTTAGTGTTTAGGGGATGATTTCATCTCAAAGTTGTTCAGAAATTAAAAGTATGTGAAATAAGCTTTGGTGTCTTAAAAATTTTTTTAAACCTGTCTCATCAAAGCCACAAACTTCTATCTATTTTACTTGAAGTTTGGTAAACATTTAAACCAAACTGTAAACATATCATAGACCTCAATTTTATCTAAAAGAAGAAGAAAGCTCCTCTTGTATGTTGCCCAGTCAAGAAGAGCATTAATCGGAGAAAGAGTCAAGACTTCCATGGTGACTCTGGAGGAGCTGCAGAGCTTCACAGCTGAGCTGGTGGAACTTGTTCATAGAACAAGTTTTAATTGAAAAGTCCATATATCTGGCCTTTCTGGAGCTGGAAAGCAACGATTAAAAGGAAAACATGAGGAGTCCCATTTGCAGATTGCCAAAAGACCAGTGGGGAACATAATGTCTGAAAGAAAACAGGACAAATGGAATACATGTCTCTCTATGCAAAAAACTATGGTTGGAAAAATATATCTCTACCCATCATTCTGAAAGCAGAATCTGAGATGAAACAATGTGGTAAAGGAATCATGCTGTAAATATGGATTTTGTATAACAGGGACAGGAAAGCTAATCAGGGAGGATAGAAAGCTGCATGAAAATTAATGCAAGGTAATTATTAAAGACAACCTGTTATAAAGAGGATAAGTAAGAAGATGGAGACAATGCCTTAGCTTCATGGAGAGCATCAAACATACAGCTAGATCTAATATAGAAAGGTTCTGACTCTCTGTTAGAATACCCCAAATACTCTAGACTCAAGTCCACATCTTGACAATACAAGAAAAAATACTTTTACATATTGCTGTTTATCAAACAATAATAATTGTATAAGGTAAAGTCAAAGTGTTCAGTCCTATACCATTCATTAGGCCTGTAAAAAATAAATAAATAAAACAGGTGAGAATTATCTAGGCCAGTGTGCTGCAAAGACATCACTGAAGTATTAGTAGCCCAGGGTGAAATCAGGCCTATTCAGGCCGAAGATTAACAACTCCATTCCAGTTCTTCAGCTCTGGGGAGTTGGGAGGGACATTTCTAGCTCAAGACAGGTGCATGATTCTGGGCTAAGGGGCGTGAACTGCCTTCTCCTCCGTTGAAGCAGAGTCTGGTCCTCTGCGTCCCTGCAGGGAAAGACCCATTGAGCAGACCATCTGTTGCAACACGCGCGCACAAAAAACGAGGTAAAGAGGTCTACGGTGAGAGGATGGGACTGATGTGCAACACCTGTTAAATAGCATTAGGAGGGGAGAGCTAAATTTGTCAAAGCTATTGGAGATGCAAATGGTGTACGTGATTGTATGAACTATGAGGAAGTTAAATAATGCAAATGGTGTACGTGATTGTATGAACTATGAGGAAGTTAAATGATGCAAATGGTGTACGTGATTGTATGAACTATGAGGAAGTTAAATGAAGAAGGCATTATATAGATACAGATAGAACAAAACAGGGCATATATTTGAAATAAGTAGTATTTGCAAAGAACAGCGAAGGATCCTAAGCAGGCTCCTATATAAGATGCTTATCTTGACACAGTGTTTTGTTTTGAGCCTCATGAAGGCTGATCAAAACAAAACAAACAAACAAAAAGTCAACACTTGTCAAGTGAAGATGGGGTGCAGTAACAAATGAACACCGAGTGGGGGCGTCGTGTCCTCGCAGAACATCGGGGGATGGGAGGACGGCTATTCAAATAGGTCAAGGAAAAAGTTTTGTGTTTTGACAATGCAAAGTAGGAGGAGCGGCTGCTCGGTGATTGGTCAGTGAGTTTCAGCCGTCAGTCGTTGATTGGTCCTGGCCTTCTAATGAGTCATTAAGCGTGCAGCACCGGGTCTCCCCCCTCTATAGCCACTCCTCAGACCCCCCCACCACCCCCACACTCCAAAACCCACTATCCTGCCTACCTTCTCCG
>JAVLVB010000463.1:138852-169681 GCA_032876305.1 Orestias chungarensis | reverse complement strand
GCCCCTATACTCGGCTTCTCCTCTCGCGCTGATTGTCACACATTGTTTACTACAGCTTGATATGTGACTCCCTACACTGGGGATGTTTCTGCTGGAGCGCCGCTCTGACTAAAGCGAAGGGTTGTTGTTGTTGTTTTTTTTTTCCTTGACGCGCTCCGTGCGTCTTAATTATTATTATTTCTTGAAATATTTTTTTTTTGCTTTGTTTTTGTTTTTGGAAAGGTGGGGGAAAGATTTGTGGAGACTAAACCCCTTTTCTGCCATGTCAGTGGATTTGTTTGCGTGTTTCTCCATCCTGGTCATCACATCCTCCGCGATGGAAGGTAAACTGATCGATGTGGGGATTTAACAGATGCTTCTAGTTTTTGTGAATATGACGGGACGCGCGTTGTTGGTGTGTTTAAAAAAAATGGGGAGATGCGTCCTGGTCTTCCAGCTGGGTTTCAAGGATGTCACTCATACACGTGGGGTTCTTCTCTCCTCTGTCTTTATGTGGGAACAGTTGCCTCCTGCAGCGCTATGTCTGTGAGACTTAAGTAAACTCTCTAGTCGTTTCTAAAGGCAACAAAAAAGACACAAACGTTAGGGGGAGCTTAGCTGATGCATAGATGCGTTGTTTCTTTTTTAATTTTATCTTAAGATCGTTTATTATCCAAAGAGCATACTTTTGCACAGTGTGTCACAATTTACATGTGAAACTGTCATTTTTTCAATTTTCAATTGTTTTGCATGTACAGATGCGGAGACAAGCTCCTGTTGACTTTTTAGAGTGTGTGGAAACGCACTTCTTTGTCCTGTTGTCACTTTTGCACGTTTTTTTTCTCTTTATTCTCATCATCTTTTAAACACTCTTCTAAAGAAGCTATTATCTGCTCAGTCAAACCTGTTTTTTTTATTTTTATTTCCCCTTGTAGCTGGTGGGATGTGACTCTTGGCTCCGTGGACATTTGTCAGTATATCTGTTGGGTGGATAAAACCAGTTCCTTCCCATCATGGCGTTGGAACCCTTCCTTCATGTTTCTTCCTCTTTTGTCAAGCAGACAGGATCGCCTAAGCTTCTGTTTCCCTCCACCTTCCCTTTGAACGACTTTGATCAGAATTGCACGTTTTTTCTCTTTAATCGTTCACTTGTCTGCTTATGGATCCTTCCCAGCTCCGGGATGTGCTCTGTAATTTGGCGGTAGCTTTCTTGTGTGTGCTCATCCATGTCAACACAGACTAAAGATACCAATGCAGAAGTTCAAATTGCCACCTCTTCGAAAATTTATATTTTTTGTGTGGCTGGAGGTTTACCCAATGTTAAATGATACAAAAAAACTGAAAAAGAGAGAAAATAGCCAAGTTTAAAACAGCATGTTAACAAGGGTGTGGGACGAGAATGAAGCAGATGGATATACAGAGATGGCCCCCGGGTTACCTCGCATAGATTAAAGTGATTTCCTTGTTTTGGTTGCTAATTGAAAGTAGGTGGCCCCATGGGAAGGTTAAAATCTTCACTGATCTGAACTTCATTCTGCTCCTGTTGTTTTTTTTTTGTTTTTTTCTGTCCATCTGTTATTCTAATATGCAAGAGGGAAAATAGAGCCTCTGACTCCACCACCTTTGCCCTTTTTGGGTCCTATTGATCTGATTATGAAACTAAATACAATTATGACCACAAAAACTCTTGGAACCACGTGTGTCTGTATACGTTTATTATTCTTCACACAGTGTCCATATGGATATGTGCTTGAAATAACTGATTTATCTGACCTCCATCTTTCAAATATTACTTTAGTCTTTTTTTTTTTTTAAGAAAAAAAGAAACAAAATATATATATATTACTTTAGTTAACAGCTAATGACAATATTGAGGGACCAATCAACTTTGGGATGCAAGTTACTGCAGTGAAACATACCCAACAGCATTGCCATGTTTAGTGGAGGTTAAGCATGTGAGATAAAAGTTAGTAGCAAAAGTAGAAAAAAAAACGTCCTCGATATTTATAAAAATAAACAGTTTATAAAAGATAAGTATGAGTAAATCTGAAATTTCAAATATGAAAATTGACTCTTAAAATATATTTGAAATATAGTTTTATAAATTCTAGTTATATAATTATACATTTTTGCATAATCTTGAATCAAAAGTAATGCAAAAACATTTTATTTCTTTGCTATATGTCAATGACCTGCACATAGCATTCTGTTTATACAGTGGAGCATTCCCTACATGTGCTGTATAGTCTATTACAAGCACGAATGATTATAACTGTCTAGCCTACTGTGATAAATTTTGAAGTTCTTAGCAGAACACTTTTAGCCACCAAAGTAAACTTAATCTCGTTAGGTAGAGTAACTTTTGGCCATAGTCTGACCAAATCTGATCTATGTAGTGTTGTTGAACAAATATCTCATGGATGTCTGCCTATATGAAAACAATTATATTCATGTTTTGATTTGATATTGTTTATTTAAATATTCGTGAATTATCTGCTAACACCCATAAATTAATTTAAAAAATCCCAGTTTAGAATATCTATATATTTAAATCTATCCTAACAGTGATGGAAAGAATCTAAAAAGTCTTTGCTTTTGCATTTATAATTAAGTTAGCTTGATTGGCAATGGATAAAACATATATTAATTTTTTTTCAGTTCCCTTTGTTGTCCGTTAAACGTTACATGTGCACTAAGTCTCCTGCCAAAATTCAGACATTTCCAGTTACTAGTTACATCACTAGTTTATCCATTCAAGTCTTGCCGTCCTGTTTTCCATTATGATGCTGCACATATTGGTGTTAAAACGGCGGCAGCAGAAGTCGTGCTCTTCCGCGCGGAGAGTCATTGCTTGTTTCTGCTTGCCCTTAAACCCATTAGGCTTAGATAAACCTGTTCATTTAACAGCCCAGAATGGGGTGGTGGTGAAAGGGGAGGAGGAGAAAGGGTGTGGGTCGGGGAAAGTGGGGGTTAACACAGTGGCTTGAAAATAGGCAGGGACAGAAGAAGATGAAAAGATGACATAGGCAGAGAAGGAGAGGTTGGAGGAAAAACGGTACACATGTAAGAAGACTGGCTCTGAAAAAAGGCCAAGAAGAAGTTAAAAAGCCAAGAAGAAGCTAAAAACAGGAGCAAATTGTAGAGAAGCCTAAGCCAGGCTTCTCCATGTTGCAATACTGTCTTGTATTTAATACAAGCCAGATTTAAATATGTTAGCTTTGTAAACAGCCCCACAGGATGGTGTGCACATGCATTACAGAGCTGTAATGCTTTATCCTTGGAGGATGCAGTGAGCACAACAGCTTCCTGAATAAATACGTAATATGATAATATGATATATGGATTTGTCAGGTTTTGGAAAATCTATAGGAGATTCTTGTCATCCTCATTTATTGTTTTGAATTTAGCAGAAATATTAATGTGTTTTGGGGTTTTGATTTGTAATTTCAGAGCTAAGAATATGTTGGAATATTGACAAAAGTATATCTCTCCTCATCTAAGAATTACTATTATACAAATGGTTATACTAATTGATGGGCAGAAGTAGGAATTAGTTGTTTTTTTTGCATTCTACAATGTGTGTTGTAGGAACCGGGCATTCATGAAACAAGGACAGCATCCCCCTTCCTAATGGCTCATGTGCTATCTGTCCTAAAACTGACAGATTATACTTAGATTTTTCTTGCTTTTTGATCCTGTTTTGTCATTGTATGTGAGCTTTTTTGCAGACAGGGAGCAGTTAGGTTTGTGTTTGCAGGTACAACAGGGTTGAGTAGAGTAACAAAAGCCTGTTGATTTCTGTCATTTCTAACTTTGCTATTTGAATGTGGCCCTCAGTAGGTTTATCTAAAAGAACACCACCGACATCTTGTAAGTGTATACATGTCACAATTTTGTAAAATTAAAGGCATCAGATGTGATTAAAAGTGAATATCGTCCTCCTAGAGATTTAGAAGTGTTCAATGTAAAACAGCTGCTTTCTTTAGACTGCTAATGCGGGGAATTATCTGAATGGCAGCAACTTTTGGTGCCATGTTTACTGTTATCAACTATAACTTATGTAAGTAAAAAAATGGGAGCAATTAAAGGGGCACAACAATGATAACAAAAGTTCATGTGCTAGCTTGCAATTGGGGTCATAGACTACTCATTTAATTATTTTATTCAAAATTAACAAATTTATGCTGTATTAAGACAAAATTCATTTCATTTTAACCCATGTGAACTGTAGATAGAACTAGTTATTTTTAGTGATGAATTTATTAACTTGTTTTTTCAGGCCAATGCAGGTTTAATAAGGACTGATTTTCATTGTGAATAAAGTCACCAGTGAAAGGGGACATAAATCCTGTTGAAGGATCAGTTAAGTAAAATAATATTTGTATTTGGAATTTTACAATATGATGGGATACATTGGATTAACTACAAGCCATTGTTGTTGTGGTCTAGTGATTTTTTTTGTTTTGTGTTTGCAGTTTGGCTCTTAGTTGACTGTTCTCCAAAATTAGATAATATCCTTAAACACCTCACTGGATTTAAAATCTGCTGCTATAAAGTTTTTTTAGTTTCTTCTCACCTTTGAAAAATGGACTTTTTCTCCAGAAAATCAAGCTGGGCTGCAAGCAGAACTTGTAAATACCGTGTTATTTAAAGTTTATTTTCTTCATCTTGTGTGGGTCTTGAATGTTTTATCAGGCTTCAGTGACCCCCAGTTTATTTCTCTCACTTTTTAATTTCACTGCGCCAGCTGAGATGCCACAAATGTAGGGAGGCCTTGTGAGGCTGGTGTAGTTTGAAGCTCTGCTTCCCAATGTGTAACTTGTGTGAGTTTGCCAGCTGCACGGAGATGACAGCCTGAAACCGCCAATAAAAGAGTACCATTGAGTTCCCTGGGAACGTGACAGCAAAACTGTTCCTTTACGGTGTTCTGTCATTTCCAAACCGATGTAAGAACGAAGAATGAAACATAAAGCTGGAACATAGTCCTCTGGCTGGACACAGTGTAAAGCTGAAGCGATGTGAAGAATTACCTGTTAAGTGCTCACATGAGCGTATCTTAGCCAAAGGCGTAACTGCAAGCCTGGGACCACCTGAAGTCAAATTCAATTCTTCTCTCAGTTTGCTCTACAGTGGGTGTTCATGTTTCTTCAGTGTGGTGCTGCAACTATTACGACTGAGTTGGCCAGCAGACATACCCTCATCTCATAATAGGGGCTCTATTTTGTCCACAATGGAGCGACTGCTGGGTGTTAAGGCGCACTAAGACAGCCAGGCCAGTCAGGTATGACAACCCGAGTGCAAACACTTGCCAGCGGTTGGTGTGCCTTCAGCACTGGAAATAGGTTGCAGAGTAATACATGCGTACAGGGATCTGTGTGTGTGTGTGTGTGTGTGTGTGTGTGTTTGTTTGTGTGTGTGTGTGTGTGTGTGTGCGTGTGTGTGTGTGTTTTAAACATGGGCTCATACTAAGAGCTCTTACACTTTATTTGATCACTGTTGTCTCATCCCATTTGTTTGCCTATTTCTCTTTCATTTACAAATATGCAAACACACACTCACATGTGAAATATACACACATACAGAATCCCCCTTGGTGCTCACCTTACCCTAGAGACATCTGATCCTCAAGAGGACCAGATGGTGGATACAGGCTGGGAGCTTTTGCTTGTGCACTTTTTTTTGTAGCCCCCGCTAGCATGAAAGAACAGAAGAAGAGAGCTGTGGGAGTGTCGTATCAAATTTGTGTTCATGCTTTTATTTTTTTTTTTTTTGCTCCCTTTTTGAAACCAAAGCTTTTCCTCAACGGCTGATATCATGTTGTTTACCACGTCACCAGCGTGCGTCTTCCAGACATTCCTCTGTCCAGAGATTTGCCAAAGAGATGCTATCAGTGGTGTTAGGTTCCACCTGCCACTCTCTGTGCCCCACGCTTATCAGAGCAGGTGGCAGACTGCAGGATGAGTACTGAGGCCTTATCTGTCCAATCATCAGGGGATAAAGTAGACCCACTGCATCAACGACATACATAACATATTAGAGCGCAGGAGTGGAAGCGGCGATGCTTGTGACATAGTTCAACCTCAAACTGTGTGAGTCATCTGTTTGCTGCAAAAGCCAGTTCCATCAGTTTTTTTTTACATTTTTTTTTTTTTAATAAACACTCCGCACACAGACACACACAAACACAAACAAAGACGTGAAGGCGTGATGCACACAGGAGCAGAAGCTAAAAGATAACCCTCCAAGCTGGACGTCGTAGAAAATAGAAAAGCTACATACTGATTGGCCGCAGTGACCCAGGCTAACCTTACTATCCAGGGATAGTGGTGTGAAAATTGTGCTTTGCCGCTTTCTCTTTTTGCTTCTGAGCTGTTTTTCCTCTCCATTATCACCTTTGTCATTGATTGGGTGACAGTTGTTCAATCAGCAGGAAAGGGACGCAGTTACGATGCTGAAATGAGAGGTGAGAGAAGAAACGATTGATTATTTAGAGCTTTCCCAACTGTTCCCACACTTACAACCCCATTTCAACCTCTTCTTTCGCAACCTATGGTTCTTAGGCCGCCCAGACTCTGAACCATTGTTACTTTATAAGACCATTTTGTTAGTTCTTTATATAGGTTACTTCTTTTCTGCTAGATTGTTTTTGAGTGTTTGCAAAGTGAAAGGCCACGGGTGTGTGGTTTGCAAAATTTTTACTAATGCAAGTTTGAAAAAGTTTACTAAGGTCAATGCACCATATTGTTGTCGATATTGAATTACCAAACATTCATAGCTGGTTGACACATATCTTAAAAGACATTCAGCTGCAAATGCAGAAAAGAGTACAAAAATTCATAGAATAAAAACTGGTAAATATATTGGAAAAAAGGGTCAGTAATACAAATGCAAATCACTTCCGTTCTCCCTTCTGCCCTTTTCCTCTTGACTTGCAAATAATTGATCCCTTTTCCAGTGTCTCTCTTGCTTTTTTATTTTTATTTTCCTCTTCCTTCCCTCACCTGTGTCCGTTCACATTTTCATGTGTAAAAAAAGATGCATGGTTTCAACCATTGCTGGGAACACTACAAGAGGCTAAAAGTAAAACATGAACCTTTCCTGAGGAAAAACAAAACAAACAAAAAAACATGCAACCGCAGCATTTGCCGAAACAGGAAGAAGGGTACAAAGATGGTTGGGGTTTTGGGATTACAGGAACAAAGAGATGTTTTATGGTCATTTTTTATTTTATTTTATTTTTTTAGTTTGACACATTCAATGTAACTTTAAGGTTTGAGGCTTAAAGGAAACTATTAAGTAGATTTATCAGTCATACAGAGTAAAGGAAAGTTTATAATGCAGCGTTTGTGTCTTCTAAATGTCTGTTATTAAACTTTAGCATTTATCAGTGTAACATACTCTACATATTTAATAAATACAAGCCAAATTTCTAAATATTCTCACTTTTTCAAGTATACATGTGTAACATGTAAGATTCCCTCTCTACAGAACGAAGCTTGTGGTACATTTTGCAATGTAAAGTGAATTAGAAGCTCACAGGACGCTGTTTCTCAAAGCTCAGAGGAATTAACAGTATTCGGTTAATAGGGCTGAAATTATAAGAAGTGGTGGAAGCTGCTCCACTTCTGATTAAATAAAAGCCTGCTCCTCCGCTGGCTGTTTCTCACAGGGACTGAAACCCACACGAACGCAACTGGGAATGTGCACAACCACTATATGCACAGCCATATATACAGAGCAGAAAGGAAATGAGCAGAGATGGGAAGCTAAGGGCCCAGGCCCGGAGCCTGTCCCATTATTAATGAGTAAGTACCAGCCCGTCATCCAAGTTCGGGACATGCGGGCATATTTCACCACTCTGCTGCCCTTCTCCTCTTCATAAATGTAATCACTTATTAAAAACGGGTCTCTTAGCAAGAGCGTAGCAAAGAAATTTGTGTCTCTCTGTGTGGGTTGCCTGTGTTAATATAAGAGAGGAAAAGTCCAGTGGAGAAAAATGAAGTGTCTGCATAGTGCCGCAAAGTGGAATGCCAGCTTCCAAGAGAGACACTGATGGGCCGAAAAGTAGCATTAGTGGGAGGACAGTTCTCACTGTGTAGCACTGAATTCCTCTGCCAGGCAAATTTTCACCTGCCCTGTTCTGTCCATTTCTGTAACTGGATAAGAGGAGCATTTGTGGAGGTAATTAACTATTGATCTGAAGTACAGAGGGTAGTGGGAAATAAGTGGACAGTATCTCAATCCACTGGGGTGGCTTCACTACATCTTTTAAAACTTATGTTTTAAGGACCATTTTCATCTGAAGCTTTAACATGGTCTAATCATATTAATTTATTCTGGTTTAACCATCTAAACACTGTTTTCCTTTTTTTAATATTATAAAACAAATGCAACTACCATCTTAACCAGTGCTAAGCCAACCTTTTTAATCTTGTGGCAGTTGACTGGCAATAGGATCTGCAAGTTGTGGGTGGCAGCACAATGTATCAATAAATCTAGTTTAAACCAAAGGATATCTATAAGGGAACATTTTACTTATTGATGTATTTTTTGTTGTTGTTTTGAAACAAATTTTGCTTAATCTAAATACCGCACCATGCTTTGACAAAAAGAATCATCATTCATGATGTGATATGCCTCAGGATCAAACCTTGTTTATACTTTGTTTATAGTCTAAAGTTACAAAAAACAAGAATAATAATGTTATCGAAATACAAACAGAGCGTTTTATCAATTATACAGTAGGTGTATCTCACAAAACTAAAACTTTATTTGAAATTTGATGTATCTCAGTACTTTAATTCAAAATGTGGTTGTTTTATGGAATCAATACATTAAATTTAGAGTTTTTTTTGTTTTTGCTATTATTTCTTGTGTTCTAAAGTTAAAGAAAACCCAAAATTGGCGTTTCTCACAAAATGGAATATAACAAAACACTGAAAAGTTTTTAAGGACTCCTTTTGGACGGGTGCAATGTGAAACCAGCCTTGTAGTCGAGTTTGCATTCAGTGGGAAGATTCTTTTGACACTAACAAATTCATAAGTAAGCTAACAAAACGAATGTGACAGTTGTGGCTCATATCCAGGATAGTTTATTGTGTGAAGCATGGGCATCACTGACTGTTGTTATGAACTTCCAGTACATTTACACTCTATTGTCAGATGTAGATCTAGGTATGTATAATACAGTTACTTAGCAGCTGGAGAACTACGTTTAAGATTAATTTCAGAAAAAAACTATAGCTTAGAAGGGGCAGGGAGAGAAAGATAAGGATAAGCCATCAAGCCTTTAATCTTATACATACTAATTAGGAGGTTCTGGTGATTAACATGTAAACACATCCAGCCCTGGAGTGTGTGCATCTTTTTAACAGTATCTGTGCTTGGAAGTCTGCAAAAGGAGTATCTTTTCAAATTATTTATATATATAAAACAAAGTGAGAAATGTTGTTAAGAGACTTGTACAATTTTATAAATCAACATAGATAATGTATAGTCCTATTAGTAGCAGTAATATTGGCTTTTACTTGTTGTATTTAGTGCATCAGTCTCACTCAACAAAACCTCTTTTGCATTAAAGCTTCTGGCACATTGGTCAGTTCAAAGCCCTTCCTAATTCATCTCTTCCTCCCCATCTATTGTTTCTCCCAAGGCTGAACATTTAAAGAGGCTCACTTCTGATCTGAGCTTCACGCGCTGTTTGAGACCCACTGTGCAGATTGACATTTGACATTTGGCAAGAAATCAGACCAATTTTTTTATGTGCAAGGGGAAAAAAACATGTTTCTGTGCACTGTCCACATACATGGCACACAGCCAGGTACTTTTCAATAAGGTAAAGTTAAGCAAACAGCTGTGCTCGTTTTTCAGCTACAGCCATGTAGCTACGTGTTGATGACATGCCAGAATGATTAACATCCCCACTAAGCCGAGCTGAATGTAATTGTGAAGCCTTTTTCCAGATGTTTTACAACTGTCATAGCGGTTCTTAGAGGAAGTTCAGTTAATGTCAAGCGATATATCTGTAACACAGAGAGCAGGATGAGTAGGTTAATCTAAACCTCTAAATTCCCAATGGGAATGTGCGCCACGGCTTTAGCTCTTTGCTAAAGGCACTGAAAACTGTTCATGATTTGCAAAGTCCTAAATTGGCAAGACATTAGAGACAAAAATGCATATTATATAAATGATTCTATACAGTTTAAAAGCTTCTAACTTTGCAGTTTTAAAAGAGAGTCTGTTAGCTTTGTTGCATAACGAGTTCAGTATATTGGTACTTAAAGTTGCATACTAAAGATGTGAAATTTGACATTAGAAAATAACAGGCTTGTGGAATGCTATAAAAAAATGCTTTCTTGAATTTTTTGAGGATACTTCTGTCACATCGTGTTAGCCACCCTCCTAGTCATGATGCACCTTGACAGTGTTGTACATCATGCTTTATGGATTAGGCAATACCGGACAACCTAGAGTAAGTCATGGCAACCATTTCATTTTATGGCATCACAACCAGAAATCTGAATATACTCCCAAAATAAAGTAGCACATTTCTTTACCTGAAAAGAATATTATACAGGAGTTTAAAAAATGGTTTTTTAACAAATCAAAATCAAATACCTCTAAATAAGACGTTGTGCAACCACTGTGCGTACCCCCTGGTTAACAGCAGTTTTTTGTTCTAAAATATCTGAACTGTTTATCCTCTCTGAAACATTAGATGTTCAAAACCTCAATACAAGTTGTGTGCTTACAAGAAATAATTTCATACCAGTAGATATATAATATTTTAAATTAGGGAGGAGTTACTGGGAAAACATTTATAAAAACACCCCTTTACTAACAATGTTAGTAGCTGCAGTTAGGTGACTACTTCAAAATCTTTTGCTAGCTGCAGGGTGGAGCCATGTTTCTTATAGCTTTTACACTGTACAGTGCAACAGGGGTTGCTGCTTCCTATTGACTGCATTTAAGCTAAATAAATAGTCTTGGATGCAACAGATTTTTGTTATTACTAGAGCTACAACTGAATGGTAAAAATCAATGCATTGCATTCCATGTTCATTTATTAGAATAGTCTGGTAAAAATCTAGACCTAAATCCAAATTAGAGATTATGTTTACAGATGCTTTTCATCCAGTCTCACTTAGCTATAGCATGCATCTTTTTTCACTCCTCTGTGTTGGCCTATCATGTAATTTCCCACTCAAAAATGTGTCGGTATGATGAGAAAAGAAATCAAAAATTCCAAAATAAACAATAAATTAACACATGTTTTTAACACACAAATTTTTATTTATTTATTTAAGTATTAAAAATATCAATAGAGAAAATAAATTTTTTTGTTTTCAAGGTCTAAAAGTCTAAAATGTGTTTCCACTAAAAATGCTTTTCATTTCTCTCTTCATGCATCCTAGTCATTTAGCCATGTGTCTACTGGAAATACTTAACTTGGAAAAAGGAGGAAGATGTTTAATGCTCCCATCATGTGATGGTTATCACTCCTGACAAGGTCACTGTGTGAGTCTGTTTGTGTGTCTTTGCGTATGCTTGCGTGAGTAGATTCAAGCAAGTCTAAAAAATATATATATATATATCTTTCAGTCTGCTTTTAAAGGTTTTTTAGGCACCTGTCCATGATTTCCTGAGAAAGGACCTCTTCTCTCAGCTATTATTGATGGATAGGAATGTAGAAGTGTCATGGCTGCTTGCATTACCGGGCTCCTGTTTTCAATCTATTTTGATGTTTGGGTAATGCTTTAAGAATCTATTGCTGTCTCTTTCAAAAAGATCATTTAGTAGTTTCTAAAAGAAAAGAGGTGTGACAAATGGTCAGATGGATGGATAGTCCTTCCTAAATGTGGAAAAAAAAGATAAAAAGCAAACCAGGGACCTCAGTCTGTCTCTTTTCTTCTGGATCCTATGATTGATTGTGCCTTGTCCGAGACATATGAGCGTTTCGATCACATCATGGATCACAACTCAGAGAGGGAATGACATTTTTCTCGTCTCACATGTTTTCTCCAAAGGGAAATGGTTTGCCCTATGTAGTAATAGTTATTCTCAAAGTAACTGTTGCTGCCACTTCAAGGACACATGGAATTTATTAAGGGTAATACATGGAAATATAAACACAGGGGTGCATTTATGAGCTTTTTCCACATACTAACTTTTTCTGCTGGTTGTCGGATGTTCTTTTTTTCTCAGAGTCTTCACCAACTCGCCTGGAAACATATTTCAAAGAAATGGGATGCCTCACTGGGGTGACTGTAGTAGGGGCCTTTTGGCAGAGAGTTAAACATGATACAGTTTAGGTAGTTTCAAATGGCACGTGTATTGTAGTTAGGAACCCGGGGAACAGTTGAACTGTGAAGGCATTGCAAATCACTTCAATCTGGTCTAGAAATGCTGGTCAGTGAAACTTGCTGCATTTTCAGAGGGTTTTTGTTGCACTTCTTATTTACAAAATTTAGAGTTTAAATTATGACTCTACTGTGTACAACAAGTAATCTAATGATACAGTTTGTAGCCTGGCTGAGAACATTTGATCTGTCTTTGTTTCTTGAAAAACCAAAGCTCTAATACTGTGTTGTGTCCTATTATCAGTCTCAAGGGAAAGATTTATGAACATTAAGCTGTGTGGTTTTATTCAAAACGTTTCTGAAAGCATCAAGGTAAAAGTTGTATTATTTAACTATGTTGCTGTCGTTCTAGAGCAACATATGTTAACATTAGTGTCATTTTCACAGGCTTGAACAAAAAAATACTTTCAGCTTAACCTTCCTTAGTTTCCTTCATTTTTTCTCTCCCTTTGCTTTAGACTGTCGTCTCTACTTTCCCTAAAAAAATCTTATTGAAGGTTTGTCCGGTTGCATGTAACGACAACCATAGATGTTCTGTTTGATTATCACAGATCATTATTGTATGATTTCCATGATCGGTGCATTTTTTTGTTTGAAAATCACCAAACCCAATCACCTGAACCTCATGCTCTGCAGCCTGCAGATTCCATGTTGTTGGCGTGTCTCTCCCTTTCCTACACACGGTGCAAACTGGTGGCAGGAAATCCTAAACAAACATGTCTGCCGTGTTGAACTTTTAGATTCTCTTTGAGAGTGATATAAACTTTGCCTCCTGCAACACGTGCAGCAAAACAATACCCGAGCGGGGGAAGCACGTCAAAATACTTCCAAAATATTTGATTTCCCTTTGAAATCCATAAAGTATTTTTGAATTAAACTGAATAGGCTTCATGGAGTTAAAGTGCAGACGGAGAGCCAAGTGTGTCCCAGCACATGTATTAAGCAAGTGTGTTTGATATTCATACAGTAGTTGAACTTTTTGCTTTCACATGAGCCTAGCAAGCAGCAAGCCTTTTTTACAGAATGCCTTCATGTGCTTTTAGTCATGGAACACCTAAACTGACTTGCTGTTTGTAGGTATATTTGGATGCTTGTTTGTTGTATAGTAATTTTAAATTTTACAAAAAGTAAAATTCCAAAAAAGAAAAAAAAAAACAGAGAGATTACCAGCTAACACAATAAAACCTCCTTCTGACAGATTCTGTTTTTTTGTTTCTGTTGCGCGATAACGCTAGTACGGCCAGAAGAAATAAACTGACGGTGCAATGGTAAAAATAATATAGGAATGTTTGAGGTCTGTTTGAATTAAAAAAGTATTTAATAATATTCAAAAGTGTTTACCAAAAATAAACTGTTATGAGTGATACTGCATATTTTACCAACATATTAGATAAGAAATATCTTTCTCATTAGTTAATTGCCATAAATTAGAGTCCAGCACAGAACTTCATTTACATAATCATTTCTTAGTAAAATATCAGTACAATATTGGATGGCAAGAAAATATCTGATCTGTTACATGTTACCTTTTCTACCTTGTTACCTCTCCATATTAACACTCTTCATTGGGCAAAGACCCAACAAAGATTGGGCTGCATATAGTTGATTTTCATTATTCCTAGAATAGTGTCTAGTCAAACAGACATCTTTCTGACACTTGTTTGCTCTAGTGTTTTTTTGTTGTTGTTGTGTAATGTGTAATGCATTACAAGTAAGATTATGCAATGTTTAAAGTAACAACATTATGAACTCTTCCATTTACAGGTATTGCTAACCCTTTTTTTCCCCCTCTAATGACTATTGACTTTTGACATACCATCCTGCTCTTTGTAGTTTACAAATAAAGGTAAAATTGAAATGGGATACACCCCAAAAACACAACATTACCATCTTAAACAGTTATTATAATGGTTTAGAGCTGAAACAAACATGAACTGGAATGCCTCTTAAAGTTTGATTTTGACTTTGAAAACCAGAGGTTCCTTTCCAACCTGAAATCCAGAATCTATTATGCCCGCCACACAAAAAACAGAGATATGTTGAAATAAAATATTGGTTGGCACTTCAGTCACACTTATTTCTTAGCAAGCTCTATTAGCAAACAGGTTATAGGGTTTTATTGTAAAGGGTAAAGGAATATGTTTTTATTTAAAATAAATTAGTTTTTTGCCTACTCACTTTAGAACAATGTGCAACTGTAATATGGTAATGTTGTGTAAAACTTTAATCCATAATGTATTTTTCCCTTAAGATTAATGGAGCCACAATAAAATGGGCAAATACATTCTTAAGCTTTCACAGGAGCCATGTACACACACCCATTCAAATTGCAGTTGTTTTAAAAGAAAAAAACAACAAGAACATTGACACATATCCTGTGGAATTTAATTAAAGACAAATAAATGCGATAGATTCATTAAACCTCTCCTGATTATTTAGGTTTCTGCATTACCTTACTTTGAAGTTGAAAAATAACATTGTGTTTCATCTTCAGTGCTAGGTGTTTGGCTTAGAGGAAAGGAATGTGTTCTTTTAGATTCAGTATTTAGATCATACATACAGGACATAGTCATTACATTGGCACTGTGATGGCAATTTTCAGTGCCAGTTTTTCTGGGAAATTCCTTCAGCCTCTCCAGTGTAGTTGTCAGCCTTTTGGCAGCCTCCTTTTCCAGTTTCTGTCTTATTTTTTCACCACTTCCAAAAAGAATTTAATGTTTTCATGTCCCTTTTTTCCCATATTTACAGTGACCGCTGTCTTTCACTGTGTTAGGCTGTGTATTCAATTCAGTTTAATCTGTTTTATAAATAGTTAATCGTAATGAGAAATGTTTTTGTAACTTAAAGTATTGCCATTTTTTTAAGATATTGATGGTTAAAACATTTCTCAGGAATTTCTGTACCCTTGTTATACACATATACTGAATTGCTAACATAATTTCTTTGCCTTGGAACATCTATACAGGCTCGCCGTTTGTAGGTATATTAAATTAAAATCAGCGCGTTGCTAGTTGTCAGATGATTTTAACTAATCAGAAAATGGATCAGTGTGACTACAGATAAATAGGCTTGTTGCACTGTGCCGGTTAATTTAAGAATGTTTGATGCTTAATTACTTTTTTTTTTAAACTAAAACCTTCTAATGGACATTCATACTCCAATGTGTGTAACAGTGGCTGCTTTGAATTGAAAGATACAAGCAAACTGATCAGGTCTGTTTGGATAAGATGGAGATACTGCTTTTCTTCAGGAATGCGCTTGACATGGTCGTTTTGGTTAGTGTAGGAAGTGTGTGTGTCTGTTTTTTCCTAAGCTTTGTTCATTTAGCAATAGAAAAAAGAACAAAAAAAACTAAACAAAACAAAAAAAAGAATGAAATTCGATACACTATCCTCTCCATTCTTTCATGAAAGTACCTGAAAATACCCCTGTAAGGGCCCCATTTAGACTCACTCCCAGACGATACAGTACAATGGCCTTGATGACAGGCAAACTGGGGAGGAAATAGCCCTTCTAGGGCCAACATAATAGTGGCATATTCTGGTAGCCACAGGAGGGGATTTAAGGAAGCAAATAGTCTTTTTCTAACATGCAATGGAGCCGTGTACCACTTGAATTTGTCTGTCTGCATGTACTGTGTGATTGTGACATGGTGACCTTGGTTGCTGAATGCAGTCCACATTCTGTTACGTGCAAGATGTGTGAATTCGAGCTTTTCCTAGCTTGTCAATCAGATGGAGAGATCATTAGAGGTGTCACAGTCGAGTCTCTCATCCTTTCTAATCAGCTGTCACACAAACAACACCAAATGTCTAAATGTGTCTGTTCTTGTCTGACAACCTTAAGATTATGTATTAAAGCTGACTAGTGAAAGGGAAAACTTCAGATACCTAAAGTAATTTCCCACATTGACTTTTATGTCAAAGATGGCAGCCATTGGTTGTTCTCTTTTCCCCTATGATACTCCACTGAGCAGGAGATGACTTCACCCTGGGCTCCATATGGACCTCATGTTGAATTCACTCTGTTCACTAACAGTGAAGGGATGGCAATTAGCGCTACATTTGCTGATGATGGCATGGAACCAGAGACCTGTCACCTCTACTTCACAGCTCTGTCTTTAAAGACATGTATGTGTAGGTGAGCATGCTTGGGATTCATCATTGTTAAAAAGAGGGGGTAGAATCATAATACAGCACCTGCTACTCAGCAGGTGGTGGTAGTTCCTTTGCTGTGTGTACTTATGTTTGTGTGTGGTTGCATGCACAAGGGTTGTGGGGGCACATTGTCATATTACCATATTGCGTCTAATCAGAGGCAAAGCGGCATCTAAATGCATGCGATTACTTGCAATCAATGTAACCACAGATCATTTTAAGTATGCTGATGTATTCTAAAATGCTAATGTGTTTTAGTGGAAAAATCCTAAATTGTATCATCTCAGTGAATGAGCAATGGTGCACGCAGTGACAACGAGATGGAATCTGGGTGGAATGTATCATAAAGTAACTTGGGTGAAATGAATTGTACACACAATGACAGAGACACTACCCTACACAACCACTGCCATATGACCTCTTTTGGTAGTAGATATAGCGTGGTTGGTAATTACTTAATTCGAGTTTAAAGTATCCTTTACATTTCCAATTAAATACTCATTTTATAAATTTTTGGCTTCAGGATGTCACAGAAGCAATTTATCCAGCAACCTTCATTTTACGCAGTCTGGGCTGTATCACCTATGGACAATTGATACAGTTATGTAAATTAAATTAGGCCACTTAATGAATTATCAGTTCTTTTTTATTAATTTTTCATAAGTTAATGGCTAATCTTTTTTTTTACTGGAAAATAAAGACATTTTTTACAGGTCAATAAAACAATGAACCTCATTAAAAAATATATATCTACAAAAATGTAGATTCTAACAAATCCTACCTCCAAATAACTTCCAGAAGTCAGTGGTGGAAATAACTTTACTGTTTTTTCTCATTTACTAGAATCAGCATCTATCTGTAAAAAATGTGCCACATTCCCAATTTTATCTGTGAGATGTTAAAGGGATGTCTCACATGTACAGGCCATTTTACAATAGCCAACTGTTATGAAGATCTGGGCTTCGAAATGGCACAAGAATGTTTATTTTACACTTGTATGCCAGTCCATAAGTAGCCGGCTTAGTTTATATTGTTTCTGACTAACTGTTGTCTGGGATTTGTGATATTTCTTTGGGAACAAACGTTTCCTACATGACGTTCCCTCTTTCGTTACTGCATATCTAATCAATACTTTTACCTCTATAGCCTTCTCTGTCTTTTTTTTTCTCTCCCTGTCCTCACACTAGACTGCCAAGTTGTGTAACATGCTGCTTGGCTTTGTAGTCATAGATGATAACTTCTGTCAGAAGCCCACACTTTTGGAATTTTGTCCATGCTTTACTTGAGTGCATGCATGGTTGATGTGTGTTTTTGGATAAGTGTACCCACACATGTGCGCTTAAGTGCAACTATGAGTGCACATGCAGGTGACAGCTGACAGGGCCCACGCTTCTTGAATTAGCCTTGCTTTCTGGACCCCAAGGGAAGGCATGGATGTTCAGTTAGATGAAGCTTTCATGCTACAGTCACTGATTTCCTTCCCAGTGGAGATACAGCAATCTGAGTTCCCCCACCTCAGAGTCACCCTTTCTGTCAAAACCAACACCACTATCAGTCTGGGCTATGCAGGTTTAAATATTTTATGGAACACCTTTTCCCGATTATGTTTTTTATGTAAAGGTTAATAAAATGGTGCATGCACTTTACTGCTTAATTTTTTATGTACACTGTTTTCTTTAAAATCATTTAAATATTTTTTTAACAGTGGCTAAAGGTTTGCTAGATATATCCAGTAGTCATGCCAGTGCTAAACCTTTGCAGCAAATGGACGGTGTACATTGACCCCCTGTTATATTTTCAGAGTTGTGATCATATTCTGTGCAGGTATCTGAGGATGATCAGTTTGGCACCGTACTGGGTTTTTTACGTATTGGTGTTATTGTCTGTTCAAATGGATAGATAATGAAAGGGAAAGATCCCCATGTGAGTTGGGCTTCAGAAACGAGAAGTTAATGAGTTAAAGTCTACCTTTCCAATTTTCTTCTTACCTCATCTTCCAATTTATTTCAAGAGGCATCTTTTCCCATTCTAAGCTTTCAATATCGCTCTAGCTGATGATGTTCATGTTTGCATGGCTGCTTCTTTACTATTATAAATGCTTTATTAAAGTAGAAAATTGAATGGAAAAAAAAAAAATCTTACAATTGCTTAATGCCACACGCATTGCTATTGTGCTTTTTCATATTTCTCATTGCATCAAAAAAGTGTGCGTCAGTGCCAATACTTAGGCTTTTGATAATATTGGAGAGTGCATCAGTGCATTTACCACAGTAAAAATAATCTGCATCTTTAACACTGTGGCTTTTATAAATAACTCTTGCAGCTAATGATGTTTGCTAAGCTACACGTTAACGTGCTGAGGTGATTAGCTCTTGTATAAAGCAATAAATCCATATAAAGTTAACATGTAAAAAGCATTTCATTCATATGACGTTAATTTCAGATACATAAAATAATTTTAAAGTTTTATTAATTAAGTCTAATAGTGTCTATGAAACAAACTACTGCTATTACACTGACAAGAGTAGAAGGAGTCTTTATAACTCTTTATCCAAGCATGTTAATTTCTTAATGACTATATAGACTCATCCTGTTCCTTTAATATGACTGTGGGTTTAAACAAGAGTAAGTCAACAAAAACGAACAGTAAATTTAATCTAAACACTATGTATCAGAGTTATTTGATGATCTGATAATTGATAATAATAATAATAAACAGTTACTGATTGTAAGTGTAACAACTTGCAATTCTCAAGAATTTTTGATTCTGAGAAGATTGAATTTCTACTGTTTATTTTGCATAGTTATAACCTATACGTATTTTTAATAACTGCTGCAAGTCAACGATTCCATGCAGTCTGGCAGGTTTTCTTAGATTAAAGATATAGGAGAGGATCTTCAGCTCATTCTCATTTTCGCAACAGTGCGCATGTGCCACCTCATCTCCAGTAACGCCCCCTGATATCGGGAGCGTGCACGTCCTCAGCACATGCAGTCTGTTTACATCTACGGGACCACAGCCTCTGGCGCCGCATCGTTTTTTCTCTTGCGAGCTTCCATTTTCGCTGCCGTACGGGGAGAACCTCTCTTTAATGGTGAATGATGCGTCTTGTCCGTCCTGTTTTACTTCCTAAACAACAATCTGCGCATGCGCGAATTCAAACATGAGCGCGCGTTGTACGGGTCGGATGGGTAGGGTCATTAGTGATATATGTCATTGCGTAAATTTTATTTCCGCATTGACAGCCAGTTATTTTTCACCACCGGTCGTTTTTGATTGGCTGTCATTTTCAATGGTTTTTTCCATTGAAATTTTTCTATTGAGAAGATCCTCTCCTATACCTTTAAAAGCTCATCTGTACAATAAAATTGACCAAATGCAATGTTGGACAACTAGGATTAATTTAAATTGAATAAAATTAGTCTTCTTGTAAAACGCCTTAAGGTAACATGTGTTGTAAACTGAGCTGATTTGAATTGGCTTTATAAAAAGACAGGGGAATTGTAAAATAGCCAGTCCTTGTAACCAACGTTTACAACTAGACTAAGTTGAGCAGAGCTCAGTGCCTTACTTAGAATCAGATTGTTTCTGTTTCAATTCTCATTGAGCATGCATTTGTCTACGTGAATTTATAGTTTGGATCCTCACCTTTCAGCTTAGATAATGCTTGAAAATCTAGATTTTTCAAACTGCCCTGGCGTGACTTCAGTGAGTGAAGATACGGAATGTTCCATTTAAATTGACACATTTTTGGTCCCAGGGGTTAGAATGCCTTTCTATACACATGTCCATGTTAAATGAGAAGATAAATGCTTACTTTACACAAGTTGATCAATCATTTGGTTCTTTGGGGAAATATGTGCACCCGTTTAAATTCAACCTCTAAAACAATATTTTGAAAGGGGCATCAGAGAAATTCATATGTCAGAGATTCATTGTCGCATCAAATGTCTTTAGCAATATTAACTATCTCATAAACAATGTGGCTTCGACATATATGTTATATTATCACGTGTTAACTTTTATTGTGGTAAACCCTGTGGAGAGGAACAAGAGAGAGTTTTTGTGCTCTCCTGAGGCGCAGTGAGCAGCAGGTGACCTGTCAGGTTATCAAAATAGTCTGCCACCGCTGCAGCATCTGTCTACCTGTCCTACAATAGAGGCAGAAAGAGAACAGCCTGAACAAACAATGTGCCCGTGTTGTAACCTTTGTAAAGATGTTCAGAGAACAGTTTGAAACAGGAGAGCAGGCTAAAGATAAACAAACACAACAACGCAGCTATGAAGAGCAGATGCTTCTGTGAACTAAACTTTCTGATGGCAGGAGTCAGAACTGTAGCTCCAGATATGTCACCAGTGAATCCGTCTTCTTCTGTCTTCTTTAAAGAATATATGCTTGTCATAGTAATCTTTAGCTAGCAAAACAGACTATCAAGTGTTCAGGTTACGACTTTAACGGAGTAACTCCAAAATGTAAATAATACTTAAAATTAAACAAAAAGAATTTTAGGTATTCATTAAACGTGATATGTTTCGGCCAATTAATCTATATTTGCCTTTAGAAGACTCTGAAGTTTTGCAAGCATTATCAGGTTTGACATTACCATCATATCTGCCTGCCACTGGAGCTTTGTTCAATTTTCTTTTGAATTTTGGAGCAGGATTTTCAGTTCTAGTAAAACACAGTTGACACAGGAACTATTTGAGTGTGTGTAGCGTTCTAAGGGAGAGCAGATAAACTTCTTTCCACTTGTACATTTTCGCATCACAATAGTGTGGTTATAATAATATCCCACCATTAGGGTCATTATGGTATAATAGGTAGGTTCTGTTTTAACTCTTGGATACATAATGTAGTCTAAAGAAAGTTTTAGAAAGAAATAAGTTGTTTAAACATGCTTAATTTTATATTATATGAACTTAATAAGAGGTGATAAATACATTTTTTAAAGTCAGGTTTTACAGCCTGTCTCTGTCTGTGAAAGACCTATTCTCACAGGAATATGATCAATATTTAGCTTTTCATTAAAAGCAATGACATAAAAATGACACAGATGAAAGCTTGTATCGCTGCAAACAAAAGAGATTCGTCTTAACTTCCCTTTTCCCCTTGTTCTATGAGCGCTACATATATCTGACTTCTCATACAGTCAGTAAGTGCAAACTTATTTTCTTGAGGTACGATGATACTTTAAGCTCATTTTATTACAAGTCATCTGATTCATTTCCAGTTTACACAGAGGGCATTTTTTTATCCTCCACAGCTGACTGTAGCCATCTGGCTGTTTGATGCAGAGGAAACACTGAGAAAGACTTGTTTGACAGGGCAATGCAAGAATGATAACCTGTCTTGCAGCAAATCTATAGAAAGGACATGAAGGGGCCAACATAACGAGGCTTGTCTTCCAGAAAGTCAGGGAGCTACCATAGCCATCTGGAGATCTATGAAATGCAACATGTCCTGACACTGTATGATATTTGTTGGCTCCTCATTGGACAGGGTGAGATGACACATTTGTGGCAGGGAGCCAGAGGAAGTCTGATTTACAACACACCACTATCCAAAACAGGGCCTGCCCAGTCACCCTGCCGTAACAGAAGATGTATTGTAAGGCTTGGCACAGCATCAAAGACCAATCATTCACACACTCTCTATTGCTCTCTCTTCCAAACGCATACACACTGACACTTAATAAAAGATGTATGATGAGTGGGTTAACATATATCTTGTTACAAATCATTATTGCCCATATCTGACAAATATGCATTTGTCTGCCATCTGTGGACAGATAACTGCATCCGCCAACAGATATTTGGCTAGGTGCAACAGCCCAGCCTGTTGGCCTTGTTCCCATCTGTCCCACTTCTGCCTGAATGGAAAATACATAGTAAACTCTCCGACTGTTTTTTTTTTAAAATTTTTTTTTTGCTTTATTCAGCAATGCATTTTTTTTATTAGTGTTACCAGAAAATGTTAGGACTGAAAACTGTCTGGGCCTGAAATAGCAACCAAAACAGCAAGGTGTGGCATGGAGAAAAATTTAACTGAATTTATTCTATTGAAAAACTTAATGAGATCTGGAACATTTTTAATTAAAAAAAACATGAGGGGAAGGAAATAAGTGGTTGCTGTTAAAATTGATAGGAGAAAGGAACAGGTCAGCCATAGAGAAATTGAGGGCACTGATTTAACCGAGAGGAGATGAGGCAGTGCACTTCTCATGGAACATTATATAGAGGTGTAAATGCAGGACAAGGAGATGTGGGAGGCAGTTCTTTACTTTTTTTATATTCAGGTGTGAAACAATAAAAAAAGGTACTTTCTTATTGGATTTTAGATGAAACTATCAGAATAATTTTGAATCTTCTCCTCTTGTTTTTTATTGATAACTTTTCACAATCTCCCTATTATCTTCAACATTCTACTTTACAGGATGCTGTAGTAACATAATCTTCTGGAATTGCCATACAACACATTTTACAAAGTAGAGCTTGCAGTTTGATCACTTCAAAGGTTAGGCCGTGATGACAGATTTTGTCACATGTTGAAAAATTCACCACGATTGCTACAAAGTGGTCAGATATCTTATTTCAAATATCATTTCTTCGTCTTAATCCCATGCTTGACAGTGTGTATTGATACAGATTAGTTATGTGCAAGTCCTCAACAGATCCTTCAAAATTTGTACATCACTCAAAGAAGGGAAGCTTTGCCCAGTTGGTAACTTGGTCTAGCACAACAAATCCCTAACTAAATTTCAGTACATCATCTCCCTCACTTACTATTCTGCTCCTGTGGCTGTTTGTTTCCCTTACCTAAACTGACATTATTACGCAACAACACTCTAATTCCCCCATGGCGTTCTAGAAAGATGAAAGATTTTTTAGGATGTTTCACATCCTGTAAAACTTGCTCCTTGCCAACTAACTGAATTTTCAAACAGTTTATGTGTGCCCACAGCTTCAATGCTATATTTTTATTGATATGCTAATTGTATGACCTCACTTAGTAGCTCACAGATACCATAATTGATTAATAAAAAAACCATGTAAAACATATCTTTTGTGAGGGTCACTGAATCAGTGATTAACGTGACTAAAAAATATGATTCATTTTTGGGATTGATTTAATAACTTGATTCAGTGAAATAATAGAAAATTAAATTTCTTGTGCAGATTGACTCACCCCAACTTGAAAGGATGTACGAAATTCAATTGATTTGACACTCTTTCTGATTCACTTAGGTTCTAATTGTATAGCATTAAAGAAAAAACAAGTAGAGCTTATTTTCCATTTGCTGACCTAATTTGCAACACTGGTTAATGTTTATGAGCATCTTAATATGTCAGGACTAGGATAGATTAAAACATGTATCTGAAAACAATTGTAATGCAAAACATCAGTTTGCACAAACGTTTCTTTAAGGGAAACGCATTGTATTGCCCATCTTCAGTAAATGATTAAGAAAACAGATCTGCTAAAACTATGCATTAAATCACTCTGTTCATCTTGTGTTTAAAATTAAAATATAAATGTAAAAATGTCCTTTTTTTACTATGACATTACTTGTGTCTATAGAGCTACCGGAGCACCTGTGGCTTGAGGCATTTGGATGATGGAATACCTAAATGGGAAGGGCTTGCAAAACTAGACTTGTACATGGACACACTTATAATCAACCAATGGAAAAAAAATAAATAAATAAAAAAAGGGTCTTCCAGAAGACATAAATCACACAACATGGGGACTGGAGTGAGAGTGTCTGATAAGATGTAGTGCCTACAGAAATAGGCCATTGCAGACCCCATTTCTCCAATCCAGCATCAAAGTTAATGGCTTTCACATTTCTAGGTGCAGCTTTGTCTCTTTATGCCTTAGCAGGACTGTTTTTGCTATCCTGTGCTGTTATCTTTACCAATTTCATCCTGTACACTTGTCAGCTGCTCTTTATCTTGTTCTAGTGACTGTTTTTGAGTATTTGTTAACAATAAATGGCCCATTTAGATCCTTAGTTTTTTTTTTTGGGATTACTGTGCCCGTATTTAATTGGAACAAAAAGTTAAGGAAGGGAAGGGAACAGGATGAAACATGTAAAGGAAAGTCAGGAAATGAGTGTAGACCGAAGTAGGGAAGAGAGGCTTGTAAGTTTTACAGTTACTCTGGCAGAAAGTCAAGTGAACTCAGTGAAGCTGAATAATACGGGCTGAGTGTGGTGAGTTGTGTATGTGTGTTTTTGTGTGGTCCTTGCTTTTGACTGGGGCACAGCCCGTTGTTCTCAGTTCTTTGACTGAATTTGCTTTGGATAAGTGGCTTAACAACTTTGAATCAGTTTTTGTTTCACAGACTTCTGTGTCAAGCAAAAAAACACTAACTGGAACTGAGATTAAGAATATGACTCATTTTGCCTGTTATTGTCTGATGTATATGTGAACTTAAAAAAAATGGCAAGACTATGGTTTTAGTACTTGTCAACAGACTTGTCATAGAGTTTGATTACAACAACCCATAAATAAGTACCCTTTTTCACAAAGAGCATATGACTGTTTTTGTGTCAGGATAAAAAAAAGAGTGATATGAATTTACATGTTCATTTACATCTAAATTCTAGGTTACCCAGGGAAACCTCAACCCTACAGGACACACATTTACACATTTACTTTTTGCCATGGAACCAAATATCCAGCATCATTAACCTCATCATTGCAACATAATCAGCTGTGGATGAGGCCTCCAGTAATTTGAGGCAGCCTTCAGGGCAAAATTCTAAATGTTAATTAAATGCTGCTATGTCTTGCATTGGCTTAGGGAAACTCACCATTTTGTCTGCAGTGTATAAGCTTTCCTCCAACTCAGCTACTGAAAATCTGTTACTCCACTATCATAAATCACAGAAAGGTAACTGTGAAACAGTGCCATGGATAAGTCCATTAGTCTCTTTAATTAGCACCAATAATAAATTGTTGTCATTAGCTAAAGGAAAATATGAGTACAAATGATATTGTCGATTAAAGTCTTAGCACATTTTTACTAATTTATGCAAAACATTTGAGCATTTTTTTTGATGATACATTTAAATATTTTGTGCTTTAATTTAAAAAAAAAAAAATTAAATCTTTGATATCTGAAACTGAATGCCAGCTGGTGATAGAGACTTGGCTAGTAAGAAACTGAAAAGGGGAACTTTCAAGGCACTATGCTCCATCAACCAATACTGACATCCTTAATTTTGTAGCTAATGGTGTGGGGGGAAAAAAGACAAAATTTAGCAATTTTCAATATTGTTGAGGGGTTTAAATTAGGTCGGTGTGAGGGACCAGACTCAAACAAAGACAAAAATTATTCAAAGTACAAAAAAATCAATTTAATTCTTCCAAAAAATTGGTTGACAAAGTTTAAAGATATAATACAAAAATTAGTTAAAGAATAAATAACAGATTTTGGCCCAATTTAACTGAGGTCAACTGAACTCTAACTGAACACAAACAAAACTGAACTGCCAACAAAGAAGAAAAGGCTGCTTAAATAGATTTAGGGGTGGAGTAAACTAAATCTAGAGGCAAATTAGCTAAATCATCCTATGAAACAAAGCAAAACTACCTAACTTAGTACAAATAATAAGTGATTATTTAAATGACTAATTTAACTAAGATAAACTTGAAACAACAGTCGTCGTCCCCGCCCTTCAGTCTTTCAGAAAAACAAATGGTTCGTTCCAGTTTCCTCCTCCAGCTGGTTTGTATCAGCAGCACCTCAAACAAAAACCAGTGTAAGTAAACCATTCAGTCATACATTAACTAAAGTATGCACCCATTAGAAAATATATGTCTAAATAAAATAACTAACTTAAACAGATTATAAACTGTAACTAGTATAAAGAAAAAATAAATACTAACACAATGTGGTGTCGTCTTAGCATCCACCACAGTCAGCAAAAGAACAATGGTTCTTTTGCCGACTGTGGTCAGCAAAATGTTGTTTTGTGATTATTAATAATATGCTTGGAACTAATTAAGGCTGAAGCTTGTCACCTCTGTCTGTCATATAATATCCTTGGTATGGAAATGTTCTGAAGAGATTACATAAGGAGCTTGCCGTTGTAATAATTATAGCTATACTAACCCTTTAAATCTATCTGTATAGGCAAAAAAAGTTTAAATGTATCTGTTCCTTATGCTTTATAATAAGTGGATCTTTGAGTGCCCCAAACATTTTCTATCTATTTCTACTTGTAAGGTATGATAGATCTTGCTCATTCTTTCAAAAAAACAGACATCATAGGTTGCTGTTTGTTTTCGTGGCCATGGTCTTGTTTTGCAGCTTTATCAGCAATAAGGGCACTCAGTCCTATTCGCAACCTATTTTATTTTTACAAATTGATAATTGATAATAGTGCATTTCCAAAGACAAATTAAAACTAATAGACCCTACACAAATCAATAAACAGGTCCTTGTGTGGCTTTAAGACCAAAAGTCACCCGAGAAAGTATTATCTATGTTATTACGTAGACCAATTTTTTAAACAATCTGCAAGACAAATGTAGAGGAAGCGTCTGAATGAAATTGAAATATTCCAATTCCTTAGCATCTACAAGACTGGTTACTAGGATTTCAGTCCCACACAACACAAGAGCCACAAGACCAATCCTTCAGTTTATGAGCTTGTAGTTTGCCCGCTGTAGGTATTTGCAGAAGCCCACCAACAGTTGGGGAAGTCTGTAACAGGTGTGTTTATATTTTCAGAATGTAGCTGGAAACTCTAAGCCATGTGGATAATAATAAAGACTTGAATAGAACAAAAGGAAAATGGGAAAGGTGCGTGATTTCTGCAAACACCATTTAAACTTTGTTCTTGTATTCTACTTTTTAATGCCTCCCTCTGTTGGCATGAAATACTGGGATTAGCAGACAAAATGTAAACACAGAATGAGCATGGTTGGAAAAGAACAGAAGGTAAAAGAAAGATAGTATCCAAAACCTATATGCAGGATTGTTTCTTGTTTTACTGAATTCAGATGAGCAGTCTTGCATGAAGTTGAATTCCCTTCTAAGTTAGAAGAGCAGGCAGGCTTTCCAAAGTTTGAGAAACAAACTATTTGATATAACTGACTGGGCTCATGATGGTTAGCATTATGAATAGTTGAAATATTATAAAGGATTATGATAATACTGATTAAAACTTCTGTCATTTTACAACAATCTTTTATGTTACAAAACTAAAAATAAGAGAATCTGTGTTGCAGTTTTTGAAGATTGAAATAAATGTATGCAATGAAACCTAATAAATAATTTACGTTTTTTTTTTCATAGGTTCTGTTGATAATATTGAAACAAATTTCAATGGTTCAGTTTCTTAGAGTTGGATCTCATATGAAATGGAGAGCTTGGGTTCATTCAATACTATTTGTAGATTGATTTTCACTTTAGCTGATTTTTCTTTAGTACTAGTGATGTTTACATTCACCTTTCCAGATGAGTAATTTGTGTGGAGCAAGGTTGAAAGCATTTCTTTGGCAAACATATCTTTCATTACTGACATTGTTAGTTTTACCTTATAGCAGTTTGGTGGTAAAATGCTTTATGCATCACAAGTTTATTGCAATGAGTAGTCTTTGGCTTTTCTCTCAAAAATAATTATTGTGTTTTATATTAATTCATGATTTAGTGGTTAGCATTGTCTTTTTAAGCTTTTGTCAGTTTCTGTTGCCTCATACTTCCAGTATAGTCAAAAAAAGTCACAACAGACAAACATTTCTGTATTTATTTCTTATCGTCTAACAGTGACGTACTTGTCCTCATTCCTTTAACTTATGATCTCATTGTAAGTTGGGTTCACCACATTTTTTAATGCATCTGAAATGGGGACAGTGTTTTAGATGCATTTAGATGGAAATGAGTTGTGTAACAAAACAACTACGAATTGAAACATATGAAGACCACATGTTATTTTTCCAAGCAAAAAAATAAATATTTAAACGTAAGTAATTACATTTCAGTAAATGTCTTATGCCTCTAGTCATGACATGGTCCCCCAAACACCCCCTGACCCCCACCATAGGGACACACACCATACTCTTTGAATTATGCTTCCACAAAGAAAATAGATAATGTATTGAACTACGTGTGTCCTATAGGTAGTTTGATGTGAAGGTGAGATGCATCTATAAGCCCCTGGCTAGCTTCTAGCACAAAAGCTCCCTAAGAAAGACAAACACTGTTGCTTTGTCGAGCTTTAATGAAATCTGCCTGGCAGCTGTACGGGAGCACTGTCAGAGGGCAGCTGTAGAAGTGGTATGTGTTATTCCTTCTATTATTGCTATTGTTCAAATATCAATGGCTTACATGTAAAGTAAAGGTAATTCTCAAAATATCTAGCTGTTTCTTTAAAAGGATCTAGATTTTGAGTTACCTCTAAAATCCAGTGTTTATTTGCTGTCTGATTAGATTGTCCTACTTGTCAACAAACATAATTGTGTGGATCAGATAAATTGCCCTCCTGTCTGTGATGTAGCACCACGCTAGGTATTTGAAGATGCAATGAGACTATTTACTTTACACCCACGGGATCAGTTCTATCTCATTTGGAGGTAAAAGCAATGTTCAGCAAAATGAGTTTGTGGTACTAACAAGGTAATTATAATATCAATCAGCGTTGTCTTTCATTCCTACTTAACAGCAGTTGGATAATGGTGTTGTTTTTAAAGTTATGTAATCCAAATTAACAATCATAATACAGAGTTTGATATGCAGAAACAACATAACGCATTAGGTAAAAAAAAAAAGACAATCTGATAAAAACAGAGCACATTTTTTAAATATTTTTTCAACAAAATGAAACTTTCTTCCAATATATTACTGGCATGTAGGAATGTAGGTGGCACAATCTCAGCTATCTATGTTAATCTTCAGTATGAACACCTCACGACTTAAAAAAAAAAATATATATTTTCTATAAAATTGTCTTGATAGAAATACTGAAACTGATTAAAATATTTACATTCTAAAATATTGGAGATTTGGAAGACAAGAAGACTCTATGCTACTTACGTAGACAACTATTGTTGGAAAGTGAAGGCTGGATTGCTTGATATGTGCTTTAAGAACTCTGTCTTTTGGCTGATTCAGGAACATCAGAAGCAAAAAATCACACAGAAGAATAAAGTGTTAACAAACAAGTTAACATATTTCTATCTTGTGCAGTGTGGAGGAATGATACTCTTTTCGTCTTTTTGAATGCCTTTTGGGATTCGGTGCAATATTAATTTAGGTAAGAAGGGTTTCTCTTTTGAAAGTGCTTAGAAGTATAAATCAAAGCCCTTCTGTGATCTTTAGCTGCTTAATCATCGCTGCATGCCACATGCATGTATCTTTGCGTATTTTACCCATGTCTATGTCTGACAGTTGGTATTTTTCTATGTGTTTTATGGTACACTTGGGTGTATAAATAGAACAACAAATTAAAGTTAATTACCTCAATTACTGACATTAACTACAAATTACGTGGGATTGGCTGTCTGTCATCCTTGATTTAAAGTCCTGTAATTTTATATTTAAACTCTGAGCTTAATTTTCTTGTACTAGTAAGCGGTTTCATTTATAAAGTTGTAATTCTATTTTGAAAAAACTTGCTTGTTTTGTAAATTGCTTACTTTAGAAATATCAGCAATGCTTCATTTATTTTACTCAGTTTTAGCTGTGTCCTACTTGTGGTTATTTTGAAATTTGGTTGGTTAACTGTTAATTAAAATTGTATTGTTTTGCTGCTACAGCAGGGCTGCACAATATATTGCGTGCGCACATCAACATCCCAATTTTGCAAATACATGGCCATGTCAATATCAGTGTGTGCAATATTCGCATTCTAAAGGAGCGTTTGGATCTTAGCTGATATATTAGGGGTTCTGAAATTGCAGTTTTTATGCTAATGTCATTTTAAGCCTTACAGAATTTCATGGCATTAAATGCTCATACTGGACACTAATGACATTGACTTAAAATGCTGAAGGTCAGAGAAAGATGGAAGCACAGATGAAACAACAGAAACTAACAAAATAGGCATGTATGGTAAATATGTCTGCTCTGATAGTGACCAGTCCCAACTGTAAGAATTACTCTTAATTACAGTCAAAAAACATACTTACATTTTTTAAAATATGTAAGATCAGTGCAGGTTTTTAACAAGATGGCTGGAGTGCAGAATAACGTAACTCATTTTAAGAGTATTGCTGTATCTTTTCATATTTCAATATATATATATACATATATATACAATAAAAATGAATATATATATATATATATATATATATATATATATATATATATATATATATATATA
>JAVLVB010000463.1:62754-120778 GCA_032876305.1 Orestias chungarensis | reverse complement strand
GGCTAGGAGCAACGAGGAATAGCAGAGGAAATCAACAGACGATCCAGCGGTGAGTGCATGATTGCATGTGGCTAATATAGTGAGAACCGGGGAGTGATTGGTTGAGAAGGGGAGTGAATTATTGCAGACAGCTGTGAATGAAGGCGGAGTGACGAGACACAGAGAGGAAACAGAACCAAACAAAACACACAGTATGACATTTATATGTGGGAACCTGTAATGTGGTTCAGCATTCTTTGTTGAAAGGGAAAAAAAAATTAAACATATGTATGAAAAAGCTTCATACTTTATGTACAAAGCACATTATTATAATTATCTTTGCTACTCTTGGCATTACTCAACATCAAAGTGTAGACTTTACACTCACATACTGTTATAACATACATAATTCCTCACATTGGAAATATTCAAATACAGGTTTTAGATATTTACATTTTATTACATTAAGGAAGGAAGTTTAAATGTTCTTATTAAAATATTATTAGACTATTTTGTCTTTCAGTTTATTTGTGAGATAAACTTAGTTTGTTAACTTCAAGTCATATCGTAAAGAAAAAAGTATAATTTATTTTTTAAACGTATTGTTGTGGGATAGACAAATGCTCAGTGAAGTTTGGTTAGACTATGTTAAGAGAATTCTACAAACTTGTGTCAGTAGATCAGTGTTTATAATTTTCAATTTATTGGCAATGATTATAAATACAGAGCTGTAATTGTGATTTTTTTTTCCCCACTTGTTTTTGAGATGCATCCAAACTGAGAATAACCATTTCAATTTATTTGATTCACCTTTTCAGGTAATTTTAAAATCAGTTAAAAAATTTTAAAAATATAGACCTTCTTGCACAATTGGTGATTACGTCGATCTGTATTTATTTTCTGTTGCATTCAAAACCACTAATCATAATAAAAAATATGTTTTCATAGTTTGTGTTAGTCCTCAGAAAAAAAAGTCTGGAGATCAGATATCATAGACAACTGGGACCCAGCTAGGTAAAGCCTGATTGGATCATCATATTTACAAGTGCTTAAGGATACGGGGTGGAAAATACCACTTATATCCTGTCATTTGAATGAAACCTCAAAATAATGATAAAAGAGAAGGAAAAATTCATAATAGATATAAAATAGAAGATAAAAGTTAAGGATAAATGAAGACTGAAGCAGCTGTGCTCTTGGATGAGTGTTGCAGTGGGGTGATGGATAGATTGTAACAAAGGAATGAAAATAAGGTAAAAAAAGTGGGTGGGTGGTGGAGTTATGATGAATTAAATATGACACTTTCCTGCAGCCTGGTTTCTAAAGATCACTCTGTCTGCTAATGTAATGTTAATGAATGCAAATGATGTGCCTAACCTCTCTCCTCTGACCAAGGCATGGGAAGACGAGCAAACGAAGGCACATCAGCACTAGAAAAAGATGGAAAAAAGATTGAGCCATGTTTTCAAAGTCGTAAAGTTAAAGTGCTGTCTCTGCTATATAGCAGTACCTTAAGGATCAACTGACTAGTAACATTATGTGTATTTGAGTCTTTGCATTTATTTTTTTATTTAATTCATTTGTTTGCAGTCACTGTTTAAAGGGAGTATTTGTACTCTATTTATGTTTTCCAACCACGCAATTAAAAGCTGAAAATCATGGAAAAGCGCTTCGGCGGCAAGGTTGATACTCAAATCTTATGCAGCAATAAAGCCCAGATGTCTTTGGCAAAGACAATGTCACCTTGTTGGGATTACAAGATAATTTAATAAAATTTTGCTGATACCGTATGTACATTAATTGTCCTTACACAGCAGTCTTTAACATCTACCATTGATCTTACTTTCTCGTACCTAGCTGTTATTCTCTGTATGTTCTCTTATCCATGTCTTCAATTCATGTTTTACACTGACCAGCTGCAAGCCGCAATCTTCATTAATCCATGTGTTTTGCACAAACACCTGCATTAATGGAGATCTGTAATTTGAAAGCCGGCTCATATAAATCCTATCTTTGTCTCGGCAAACCAGGACTCATGTGTCATCACTTTGAGGTAATGTCTCAGAGGATGGCAAATCATTTTCCATCCAATTTTCAAATCAGACACATTGTCATGTATGTCTTTAGGGAGCCATTGAAATGACACATTTCTTTTCACATATTCCTTTGCAGTTTTTCTGTCTTTTTTATATAAAGCAAAAGAAAAAAAGTACTTCTGTGTGACTGACAAAGCTTACACATCCATGTTTGTGAGGATGTCTTCAGTATTAAGCAAAACGGTTCAATAAGACAGTGTCTCTTATTACCATTAAGAAGTGTTGCACTTTGGAAATGTTTATAGTTTTCAAAAATAGTAATACTTCCAACACACTAAGCAAAATGCAACGTAATATTTTGTCACTTTCTTACAGAGTTTAGTAGTCTGACTAGAAGGCAAGTACTACTCTACTTCATACTTCAAAACAATTGTCTCTTACGTAGACACATTAATAGAAGCTAGTAGCAGGTATAAAGCACTCAACTGTACAGTATATCCAGCGTGGGTAATAATACCTTATACTCACTTTGCTATGAAAAGCCAGATCTTACACAACATCTTTGCTTTGTATATTAATAGTGGCTGGTGATTAAGTTAGTAAGCAAACGCTGTTGCTGCATGCAAAAATGCCAATGCTGTGTTCACAACCTTCCTCAGTATTTCTTAGACATTGCTTTCATTTTATAAATCCTTTGAGTGGTTGATCGATTAGTTTGGGAATTTACTATTGGCTAGCCTGACCACAATTATTTATTACATGTCTCTATCAACACAACAGACCGACTAAATAACTGCTTCCTATGTTTTTTTTCAAAATAGGAGTATTATACTTAGACAGTAGGTTACAATCGGTTGTGAAGCTTTAAAATACACTCCCTAAAATTCATGTTTGGCTGGTTGTATTGGTATTCTGTGCTGGGAAAGTTTTCATGCTTCGTTTCAAAAGTACTCCATCAAATACTTTCAAAAAAATTGCTTTGATATTAATAAATCCCATGAGTGGATAGCTGATTAGTTTGGAAGATGCAGCACTTCTCTTGTTTGTTTGTCATCCCCCCCATATTAAGATTCCATGCTCAGCAGGCTACCCTGGGGCTTCATCATTGTTAAGTGCTCATTTCAGTACTGCTGATTTCTCCTGCCTTATTTCAACCTCATCTTCCTTTCTGTCTGTCTGTCATCCATTTTGGAGGTTTTGTCAGATTTTTTGTCCTGCCATTCTGATTCCATTCACATCAAGAGATAAACCCTACATAAATAAAGTTATTTTAGGGGCCTCAGATCTTTCATTTTCCTGCTACAATAACAAAGGCAAGGCCTTTTCCTTCCCATTCATCCTCCAGCATCTGGACATGATTGTCTCATTGAATTACAAAATGTAGCAGCAACCTTGGGCAGGACGACATAGAGGAGGGAGATTGAAGGATAGATGAACGGAAAAGATGGAAAGTGAATGGAAATCCACAGAGATTAGTTTGGTGTATTGATTATGGAACTAGGAAGGTTTTGAAGAGGGGCTTCAGTACATGTTGTATTGACAAAAAACCATATAATCATACAGACATGGTCACAAAACAGAAAATTATAGATGTAGCTATTTTGACTTATTCTTAACAAGTACGCTTATACTCAGTATGTTAATATGGTTCATGGGGTTGGATAATCCATTGTATCTGTTCTTTTCTATCTGAACTGTAGAAATATTTTTTTGGGTTAGTGCATGTAATATGTTCTTGTGATGTATCATGCATGTAGCTTGCTGACGTGTAATTGCGTGAAGAATGCTGTTCGTTTATCGATCCGTAATGCAAGGCCCCATCAATATTTAATGCAGTCTCTCCCTTACTTTCATTACTCTTCTTTGTTCTCTACAACCCCCCCCCACACACACACAGACGCTCCCTACCCCTCTCTCTATCTGTAGAAAAAGCCTACCATGTGCTATTGATCTATGACTAGCTGCTAATAAGCAAGCACTGTGCTCTCTGGGGTTATATGCCACAGCCTCACCTGGTTGTGGCTCTCTGCTTGTGACGTCTACATTTTTGCCTAGAATAATTCATCACATTTCATTTGGAAAGATACTTTCAGAATCCCCTACATTCACCTTGCTAGATTAAATAATGGTCTATGATGTAAATATATTACATCCTTTGCACTGACACCTACAAGCTGTTGTTTTCCAGTAAATTTATGAGTCGTATTTACATAGTCAACAATGGGCTTTGTGTGTAGTTTTCTCACAGTCTGAACAGCTCGTGAACTTGCCTGTGTTTATTGTACTTGAGAACTGGCATTATAAAGTGTAATCTAAAAAAAGAAACGACCGTGAAACACCAGGGACTGTTAAAGTTTTTTTTATCCTCTTCTACTAAATTGCGTTTAAATTAGTAAAAAACTAAGATTACCAAGTAACTTCAAACTGTTAGTTGTTTTATCCCCCCCCCAAAAAAATAAATAAATAAAATAAATAAATAAAAATAATTATAATTATATATTTTTCTATTGGAGTCACATTTTGTGTGTTTCAAATCAGTGGTCACTGATTGGGAGAATCACAGGTCAGGGCAACGTTATGAAATGCATTATGAAATGCTGTCAGCTTTTTCTCAAGGTAATATTAATGGAGGCTGCTGTTGTAGTAATGCTAGTGGCACTAACTATAGAAATCACCAATATAGGATGCTGAAAACTGTTTCAAAGGCCAACCTATGTTTTTGTTTTACAGTACCCAAAATACAATTTTGAAGTGACTGTTTTTTTACAAACATGGATTGCTCCGAAGTATAAATAAAATAATAATAAAGGACACATTATATTTTAATATATACACATTATACTATACATACACTATGCAAGGTAAATCTGAATCAGACAGCATTGTCAACAGGACTGTGTGTCTCTGTAACTGTATTTAGAATTAGTCTTTAAACAGCAAGTTTGGTTTATCAAAGTGGTCATACAAATATACGTCAAACAAATTAACCATTTAAGTCCTTGGCCCCATAAAGAATGTATAATGCTTCAGTTTAACTCTGTTTATCTTTTTAAAGTTAGACTAATCAGATAAATTTATTTTAAAATTTGAGAGCAAAATCGAAAAATCATTACTAACAAAAAATGTTAAAATATTAACTTAAATAAATATTACTCAATGTAACAATATAATTATTACAAAAAATATAAGCATTTTTACACAAAGTTTATTTTAATACTGCTCACATACACATGACTTAAAAACAGTGAGGAAAAACATCATATTTAAATTCACCGAAAGACACATGGGACATTTCTCAAATCCCCTGTGCCTATGGACAGGTGTTGCAGCTGCAGCATGTGGCTTGAGCCCCACCTTGTTGCTAATCACCACTTAGTGCACTCCATTTACTCATGTGCTGCTAATGGTGGACATTAGGTCAGGTGATGCTGCTCATGCTGCCCTCCCATGAGGCCTCTGACCTTTTTTGTCCCTTACCAACAATTTCTTTTAGGTCGTCCTCCCTCCACTGTGTTTTAAAGGAAATGGAAAATGGCCTACCAAGTACCCAAGTGATTAGACTAAAGCTTTTGTGATTTCCCCCGAGAAATGGCTGGCAGTCCCCACAATACTTTCTGGTAAAGGGAGCCGTTTCATTGATCAACTCCCTAGCTGACAACGAGTATTGAAAGCAGGCAAGTTGTAGCTGGCTGATTCTGGAAACTAGACAGAGAAAGACTGATTTTAAGGAAAATGAAATCCTTAGACAAAAGCCAAGTGTGAACAAGACTGCTGCAGGGAATGCCACATACATATGTGTTCATAACTGGTTGTCTATGGAAGGCAAATTAGGTGTAAGTTGATGAAACTGAATGAAAGAATCACCTAAGTAATATTTATAATGTTCTTATTAAGTGTATTTTAAATCAGGTTTTATTAGAGATTAAAAAATGTATGATTTATTTCTGCCTGAATTCTTTTGTAACTATCTTATGTGCCAAATGGATTTTAGCCTACATGGATTTTTCAGTTAGAAAACAGGAGGTTATTATGTAAGTGACAGTTAATAGAGAGATTTTGATGATCTTAAATTAATAAAATCTAATATATAGTGCCTGTAACTGCTACTGATAAAATCTGTTTCCACACTATGGGACAACGAAGATTACCATTCCATTTTCTTCTTCTTAAACTGTAGACATTTAGTGTAGTGTGTGACATAGCATGCTGAATATTTAACTGAAATTGAAAATCATAGTAAGATGGAAAAAACTGACTGAGGTTTCAGATTTACGTTACTGTATGGTAACTTAGATCACTTTCATCAAATAGTTGATATGCTGTCACATGGTTATCGGAGGCTGTTTTTGCACACAACTTCCAATGTCCAAAAACACATCAGGGTCATTCGAAACCCCTCTTATTACAGTCTTAGTTTTTGGGAATCTTTTTGTTTACAACAGTACAGTAAGCAAAGCAATTGTGGCAGGGAGTTCTCAATGTGGAGGATAAGGATCTAATAATTGCCATGGGGCTGGTAAGAAATATAGAATCAAAAAGAATCAAGAATCAGTCTATTATATAGTACTAATTTACAACTGATGTCGTCTCAAGGCACTTTACAAGAAAATCATTTCAAATCATAATATACTGATATCTATCCGGCAGGGACAGTCAATCATGGCATGCTGGCCCGACTATTCAGGGCCTTTTCGAAGAAGGTTTTACTGATATTTCCTGAAGGCTGCCATCATATTTACTGCATGTCTCCTATTGAACATAGGGTGAAACCTCAAAAGAAATCAAATGTGTTTTTGACTTTCTGATATTATAGCTAATGAACTGAGAATTAGCAGATTTTAGTCACCAGTAAACTTCTCTGTAGGATCATTTTCCCATTATGTGATTTCAAAGAGACATAACTCATTACTTTAAAAGTATTTTCAGAAAACTGAGATTCCTCCCCTATCAACGAGTCGCTTGCTTTATCTAATCATTTCTGAGTAAAATATGTCCAAGGCAAGGCAATAACAATTTCTCTGAAAATTCCCAAAGAACTCTTCCTATCTGTTACAAATTATCACAGAGACATACCGTTCTTCGTTCGGCAAATAAGCTTATCTGTTTGGGAAACACGATCAAGACATGTTATGGCATGAAACGTTTTAAACGTCTATGAGGTGAATCATTTTGAGGGGAAATCTACTAACAAAAGGAAACACGTCTGTTAGTCTCCTCTCTGTAAACTGATAAAAAAACAGGCAGCATTGCTTTCTTCATGCAAGCTACAACAGTGTGTTACCTTTGTGTTTCTGTAATTCAATGTGGACACTGTTCTTTTACACAGATCTTATTCTTTGAACTTTAAAATCTAATATAGTATTTTTGTACCATACCATTTCTTGACACTTTGTGCAGGTGCTAAATCACGTACAGTGTCATTAAAGCTCTGACCTGCTGCATTTTAGAGACTTCTCAGCAACATAGATGTGATATACTGTCTCCATTTTTTCCTGGATTAAAGATGAGCAAAACTATACACCCTGTACCACTCAATAGTACAAAGAATTTCACCCACTTTAACATCATGACGTGAAGTCATTCAAATACATGCATACATGTGTGCACAACAAAGGCAGAATATGCATATTGTTGTCATGCTCACAAAGAGAACACAATACAAAGCTGAGCTTTTAACAGGATGACAGAAGCTCTCAGACATCCCTCTCAGCAGAGTGGCAAGGATTTGTTTCCATGTTTCTTGTCTTAACAGAAGTAAGGCGGAGATGGATGAATCACTGTGGGGTTTCGTCTCCACTGGGCCTTCTATGCAAGTCATCTCCGCTGAAGGGTACTAAAAATAGGTGTTTGGAGGCTAACTACTGTTTTTCTCCCTATTTTCCTGTCTTTGCTGCAGAAAAGTTGATGGACACTCGGGTGGCCACAGCAGAACTGGGTTGGACGGCATATCCTAACTCTGGGGTGAGTTGGCACATGCTAACACATACTTATTTGGAGTAAAGGTTTGATTTTAAACACATTCTGTTCAGGAAAAAAGTAACCTAATATTCTGATATGTAACTTAACACTGTCGTTGCTCAGATCCAAAGGCAGACAGGACAATAAGCTCAAAAATAGGTTGGTTAGGGGTATCAACTTAAGTAGTTCCCAATGTAGCTGCCATTAAGGGCATAATTGTCTCTGTGTCCTGGCTTATAATGACTTAATAATATAATGGGCCTGTGTAAGCCACAGCACACAGTACCTAAGTTCCTGTTAATGGAAGCTGGGGGATACTGTAGCCATAATGATACTGTAATGATACATTTATGGAGTCGAGTGGAGGTATTAGAATGAAACAGGGGAGGAGGAGCTCCCTATGATTGAAATGCTTGGGGTTTGAAGACTTAAATTAAACTTTCTGTCAATGTTTAAGTATTCTGGTTGTTGTGAAATGACTAAAGATTAAAGAAAGTGTAAAGTACCTATAGTGTAAACGGTAGTCTTTTTTTTAAATTAACTAAATAAACACTGAAACAGATTGCTGTGTTATTACACTAATTGACCTTTGGAGACCTAGTTTTCAGCATTACAATTCAATACCACAATGAAAAACTCCACGACCCGTATTGGTTCGAGTTACTGGAACTGTTCAGAATAGACAATGACTGTTTCCTACATTTTCTGGTAATTTGGGTCTTTATGATGCATTTTACAACCATGTAAAGAGACTCTTTATTGGTGCTAAACCAGATGAACAGAGCTTTGACTTCATTTAAAGACTGACGACTGTGGCTCCCTAGATTTTTAGTATTATTGTTTGTGTCCCTTGAGGAGTACTAAGACAACGATTCATAAAATAACAAATTATGTGTAGAAAAGTGTGTGTATGTTGGCAGTCACCTATACTAAATCTCACAGCTAACCGTGCATGCTGTCAGACCTTCTTCCAATTCAATTAATTCTGGGCCTGTGTGTTCTATTATTCAACATATAAATTCCAAAATTGCAATAAACTTAAAAATGGCACTTGTCCTCCTGGATTCATACATTGGTCCCAATGAGGAGCAGTCGATCAACAAAAGGATAGTATTTATTAAAAAATTATCCTCGCAATCTGGCAAATACATGGCCTCACTATTTGGTTACATTTACCACAGCCTGGCAGAATTATGACTGATTAGATTAAAAAAAATTCACACATAGTCAATATAGTTCAGATTATGGGTTTGGGACAGCCATTTTATAAGCTTAATGTTAGCCTGCTTTGTACACTCCAAAACTTTCCAGTGGTGCTCCTACACAGTTTTGGGATTGTTTTTGTGCTAACTTGGTTAAATTACGTTTATCTGCATGAATCTTTACTGAAACCTGCTAAGCAGACTTTGAACTGAAGTCTGTTCACCAAGCCTTCAGGTACACAGAGCCTCTTGTCTTTGTTAACCACAGTTTTTTTAAGCTTCTCCTGTTGCAAAGGACCTGCTGTAGGGGGAATACACTTGTGCCACTTAAAAGCAGAAGAGTCTGAGAAAAGTACAGTACCTCTCTGTACTGTTAAATGTGTGCAAAACATTGCAAGACCGTGCAAACCTATGCTTGCTTTCAAAACTTTACCTACTGTCATTACAAGTATTGAAGTCATACTTTGGGGTTTTTTAATAAAATATTTTAATTTGTCTAGAAACATTTAGAAATATATGTAATATCAAAACAATGTTACATTGACATAGATATTTAATATGTTTTGCCAAGGCTGCTATAACACCAAAGTCAACCTCTAAAGAGGTTCTAGTTTTATATAACCATGGACAGTGAGAAAGCATTGATGTTAAAGGGATATTTAACCATATCATTTTCATGGTTTATGTATATTATCATGTTCAATAAGATTATTTGTCCCTATGAAGAACCTTTTCATATTAACCTTTAACCATGCTCTTTAAATTAGCCCACAATTTAGATTTTTTTGTCTGATATGGTATTCTAATCTTAAATGTGAATAGCTTTAAGCAAAAAAATCCATCCATGATCTTTCACTTAATCCAGGTTTTTTTCACAGCTGCATTAGACTAAGCAAAAAGACCCAGACTTTCCTCCCCCTGCCACTTGGGCTAGCTTATCATCAAAATCCTTGAGAACAATTTTATTAATCATTATTCTAGATTGTTATTAATAAAAGGCAACCATAAAGAAGTTTTTTTAGCCATTATTTAAAGGATCACAGTGTTTTAGTTTCTTTGTAATTTCCTGGGAGTTTGTCCAGATTAGAAGAGCATAAAAACTGAACACTTCTTCATCGTGTTTGGTTCTGGGGATGCTGAGTAAGATGGAACATGAGTGGTCTTAAAGGTTGTACAATGACAGCAGGGGAATTAGTCATTGAATCCTAGAATCCATGTTCGTTAGGTGATAGAAGGCCAACTTTGTAAATTTCTTCATGTATTTGTGAAGGTTCAGGTCTGGTTCCATAACAAATACCAGATTTTGAGCCTGGCCTGCAGTTTCTAGCTTTAATAACTAAGGTTTTGTCTTTATTTGTGTACATGAAGCTGTTTAACTGGTGAAACAGAGGCTCTTTTGATGTTTTTGTTGATTAGGTATGAAGTTGTGAGGTTGGAGATTAGCCTGTAATTCTGCAGTAGGGACCTGTCTAACATGATTCTTTTCTCATCCTTGGTTTGATGCTGCTTTTTTCCTCCTAACTCATCTGAGAAATGCAGTCCTTCCAGCATGTCCTGGGTCTTCCTCTGGGTCTTTTGTTAAAGAGATGTAGCGAGAATACCCTAACCCGGTAGTTGTCCAGCAGGCATCCTAATTTAGATCCCAAATCCACCTCAACTGGCTTCTCTTGATGTGAAGGAGCTGTGTGTCTAGTCTGAGCCTGTCTTGAATGACCAAGGTTCTCACCTTATCTCTAAGGGACAACCTGGACAGCCTCCAGGGAAAACCCATTTCAGCAATATTTATCCCTAATCTTTGAGTGAATACAGAGAGTGAGACCATAGCTGAGGGTAGAAGCATGGATTGACTGGTAAAATAAGAAGAATATTTCTCTCCTGAACAGATTAACATACTAAACGAAATGCGTATACTCTTTACTTTGTATGTGTGTTTGTGTGTGTCTCAGGCCTTTATACACAATTATTTTTGTAGGTTTTATGGGAATTTTGTTTTGCTGAGCTAAAGGTTGGTTTTGAAGGACAACAGATGTGATTTTATTATTTCCTGTGGTTAAAACATGGTGACATCAGGAACAGCTGTGTGAATGTACAATGGGTTGACACTATGCAATTGCACACTTACATGTAAGCATCTGGAGGAAAGGTAAAAAGCTCCAGAGAGAGATATATCTGCTTAACAAATAATAATGTTATTTGCTTTCATAAAATGTATTTGTGTTAAATTTATTTCGTACAGTTTTGTTTTTGTGATGTACACTTTTTTACAGCCCCATGGGGGCCTCACTCTCCCTTGTCCTCTACTTTTCAGTCTGCCTCACCTACATAGTAAGATGTCCACACTTTCAGGCTTATATCTCACGCTGCCTCTCACCCTCTGCATTTCGCTTAGCTGTATGATTAATAAAATATGAAGTCTCAGAATGGATCAATAGTGTAAATCTCCAACAACAAATAGCACAAAAGTTACATTTTGGCCTCATCTGACCATAGCCAAATATTCTGCATATTATCCATGTCCCTTGCACCACTTGTTTCAACTTTTAAAACATACTTGTTGTTTATTCCCCTTGAACAACCATTGTAATATTTCTCCAATCTTTCATAAAAGTCAGAAGGCATTTGGGGTTAGAGTAGTTGTCTTGCAATCTGGCAAGTTGCAGGTTCAATTCCAGCTGCCCCCGGTCACATGTCAATTTGCCCCATGGCAAGGCACTTAACAACTGCATGTATTGGTGCAGAATGTGGCTATAGTGTTTGATTGAAGTTCATTCACCATTAAAATAATGGTGGTTCTACATAAATAGTGGATCTAGACAGTTCCTCCAGAGTTCTGGGCTTTCATTACATTTACATTTATGAATTTAGCTTTTATCCAAAGCAACTTACAAAATATGGTTAAACATTGAACTACAGCACAATTTATAAATTATAAGTTACCTGCAATATCCTGGAAAAGGATTTAACCTTAAGGATATGTCATTCACCTATAATACTAAATTAAAACACAGATTACGCAAGTACCATGCATTGAGTGCTATATGCTATCCGGAAGTAATAAATGCATTTTGAGCTTTCAGGGCAAGAGATACTGTCGTAAGAGCTAAGTCCTCAAGGATTTCTTGAAGGTGGACAGGGAGTCTAATGCTTTGATAGTGCAATTAATTAATGCTCCCTATGCCTAGCCTGTCAACTTAGGTGAACGTTTTAGATCATAGTTGTGTCATATGCATTTTGATTTTAAAAGATTCTGTAAACAGTGTTTTGGGAGATATTTATATAAAATTATAATTTAACCTTTTGTAAACCTCACCTGACCTGTCTGTTGTGTACCTTGTTATTCACAATGCTTTTTATGCACTAATGTACTCTAACAAATGTACATACCTTCACATAAATCCTGCACTTGTTTTGAGATTAAATTAAACGCTGGTGACTTTTAAAGGCTATTGTTTGTACTGGATTTTCTTAAGGGTATATGGGTAAATGGGGCTTAATGCAATTCTCACCCAACTTCCCAAATTTCCATCTTAGTTTTCTTCTACTTTAATGATCTTCTATTTTGTGTTAATCAGTTAAATGATATAATAATGAAATAATTTCGAATTTGTGGCAACACAGCAAATATGATGAAACATGAAAATTTAAGTATATAGAGGAGATGACAGCTGAACCATTTTAAAAATTCTCTTATAACTCAGATGGCATGTTTACGCTGAACTGCTACAGGCTTCACCACACAGCCGAATGACCTGACAGAGAAAATAAATGGGGCTCAGAGAACATTTAAAATGACATACCAATAGACAGCACATCTAATTTGCAAATTCTACTGTTGAAATCTCAACAAGAAATGACAGTTAAAGCAGGTATACAAAGCATTATTTTAGTCACCATCAGTGAGATAGTTGAAACACTTCATAACTTAGCTCGATAAAGGTGGCACTTGATGTTCCTCTCATAAGTCACTGCTAGAAAATATTTGTCAGTTTTGATCCAACATATGGTAAGAAGTGCCCAATAAATCAGATTACTAAACAAATCAATTTTAGGGTATTCTTCTTTTGGCTTATATAGTTTTATCTAATTCCCTGCTTGAAATTTCACCATAATCTTGTTGTCTTTTGTGCAAGATGTAAACACAAACACTTTCCTGAAAGGACGGTAAGAAAGATGACACATCGAGGTGATGCACGATCAACATCCAGGAAGGAAATTTCTATGGCGTTAGAAAATGTTGTAAACCAGAATATAAAGAGGACATTCAGTGTCCACATTATATCTGTGATTCTGAATATTATTCTCAATCATAAATGGTCCATTCTTACTTTTCCTCCCATCTTTAAACTATACATAACTGGGTAAAGGACAAATTCTTAGTTTTTTTTCATACTTTTTCCTGTTTTTACATGTGATAAAAGAACATTCTGACAGGGTTAACAGCTGTCAGGAGGGAGTTAATGAGTGTTGGAGAGAAAAGAATGAAAAAACTGTATTTGTGAGAATGAAAAATAGAAACAGACATATTGGAGGAAATGTCATGGTGCAGAAACAGTGAAGATGATAGCAAAAATCCACAAAGAGAGTTTATTGGACCTACCTTATTTTAAAGCTACTCCAAAATATATCCGCCTCGCAGCATACAGGGACATCAGTCTGGAGAAAACGCTCACGCTAACTGCACTGATTCTGTTAGGTCATAGCGCTGAGGTGAGAGATTTGGGGGGAGAGGGTTACGAAGGTTAAGCAGTGAGAGGGTGGCAGTGAGGTTGAAACCACAACCAGAGATAGGTATTTAGAGTTTTGGAGTGGAAAGCAAATATTTATTTATTAAGCAACAGCCACTATTAAATATCCTTGCAGACAAACCATTGAAGGCTCACAATCAGTATAGGCTTTAATTAGTCTATATTTAATAGTTATGTAGGTATAGTAAGGTAAGAAAAAAACTTTAAAAAACCTTTAAAACACATCTAAATACATTATTTACAAAGCAGTTGGTGGAAGTTAGCTACTATGTATAAAAAAGCAGAAACTGGAAGTTATGGAAAAGACTTGCCATTTAGTTGTTAAGGGATTTATTTATTTATGTAACCTGCTTTTGTAGGCTAGATTCTTGAGGGATATGAACTCTGCATTTTTGGGTCTTTACATAGTCACTCAACTTAAGTGAAAATTGTAGATTTGGGTGTAGGTTTAGGATTGCTTGAAGTTTTATATCCCAATTTCAACTGCTGCAGGGTATCTTTGTTTAAAAACATCCCACATTATGATGCTGTTACTGGCATCTGTCACTGTGTCATTGTTGGTGTCAGGGTGATGGGAAGTATTAGTTTGCTGCGCCAATTACCACTTAACACACAGTGCAAGATGCTTAGGTGTTATCAAAACACACCACCTTTTGAACAAGTTTTTTGTGTCCCCAACTTGTGTTGTTCCGAACTGAAAACAAATGCCCTTTTTTTTCGAAAATTCTATACAGGGAGTCTTCAAATGCACGCAACTCTGTCATAATTTGGTGTGTAGGTTGGACCCAAATGCAGATATAGGGAGGTGGTGAGAAGATGGTTAGACTAATGGAAAAAATAGAATAAAATCTATGACTTACAAAAACCAAGAGAACACAGCAATTGAGTGTGGAAACAATTCGTGACCATAAGGCTTGAGGTCAACAGAAGAATTCAGCTAGAAGTTAGCAAACAAAAAAGGATGTTTAACACCAAAAAAGTTGATTACTGACAAGGAACAGATGGCGGATAGGGATTACAATGCAGCTGAGGGAAGGGACCATGCAGGCAGGCTGAAGAAGAGTTTGAAAAGTGGCACAGAAGAAGCACAGAAGGAATAAACTCCAACAGAGTGGAGGGCAAAATGAAACCCCTATTGAAATTAATAACCAAACACAAGGCATATACATAAAACATAAACTGAAATATAAGAACAGATTTAATTAAAGTCAAACCTTAACAACGCTGATAAAAATCTTAACATGAATGACAAAAGCTGATTAAAAAGAAAGGTTATAAATTGCAAAAAGGGCACAAAGGGCAGTCTTTGTTCATTTGGACTAATTGTTTAAAAAAAAAATCAACCCTGAAATGATATTATATATTCATTTGTGTTTTAACATTAGGGTTTGCCTGTCTTTAGGCACACATCCTGTGTTTGCTTTTGTTGATTTTTACCTACATATGCTTTTAGAGGAGATTCATTAATGGGTGTGCCCTGTTTACCTGCCCCCATTGTGCCCCGTGATTCCCCAGAGTTACTGTGGACCTGAAGAGGACAGGTGTCACTCCGTAACTGAACCTTGTTAAAGAGCACAAACAGATCCATAACACCCATCTTACCATCTGCTGGCCAATCTCAGCATTCCTCAATTATTCATACCTTTAAAGACAGGGACTCTGGTGGGTGGAGAAAAAAATACTCAAGGAAATAATGTCAACTGAGGAAAATAAAAAAGGGCACATGGCAGAGTTGGGGGGAAGATAGATCTGATTGATTGAAAATCTTATTAAACAGAAAAATATCAAGTAAAACATATAAATGATAGCATTAATGTGATTAAAAAAGTTTACTTAAACTGTAGATCTCAGTCTATCTTCCGTTTTGACAGCCCAGACTGATTGTGTATGCCTCATGTCATCTTGTGAATTACTTATTTTAAAGACAAATAACATTTCCTAATTCGTGACTGTATTGGTTTTATTAGCTCTTCTCCATCTTTTTTGATATACTGTTATATATCCAAATATATAAGGGGACAATGACCCAAAGGAGATAAAGAGACACCAAAGGCACAAGTAAAGCGAGGAAAGTGCAAAGAAGAAAATGGTAGGGGGGAGTACAGAAGGGGCTTTTTATGATGTAGGTATATAAGGGTCAAAAGTTAAATATAGAAAAAAAAGAGACAAATAATGACTGAGAGGAAGCTAGAGCGCAAAATGGAGGTGAACTTTGAACTTGTGGAAAATGAGCTGAAACAGGTTGAGAGAGGAGAAATGACAGTGAGTCATCGCAGCCATGCTTAAAGAGGTCAGGTAGGAAGAGGGTCTGCAGTAGATGTATGCAGATCTCAAAGGATGTCTGCTAAAACACATATATTGTGATAGTAGCTGCCTACATGAATGTGAATTACATTAACATGACATTAGCTCATTCTGCCAAATTTTGTCATCTAACCTTTTCGAAGTTTTCAGACATTTATCTCTTTGGGAGTGAAATTAGGTCTAATAATCTATCATCTGATAGACACAGATATTAACAGTGGGGGCCCTGCTTTGTTTTACCTCCTTGATAGGAGTGTGATTGAAAAGCATAAACAGAAAGCTGAATTTGATATGAACTCATACTCAGGCATATTAGCCCAGCATGACTTTTAGAATGGTATTACAAACGAAGTGTTTTTTTACTTAACAAGGCTGTGCTCAGTTCAACATTACTTTTATTCATTCTGTTGTTGAATCTGTAGAAATATTACTTTCATCACTTTTTAGATCAGCTGCATCCTCCTCAGATTTTAACAATAGCAGTCATTAGTGGATCAGTCTTTTAATTCATAGCCTTAGAATCAGGTTTCCCCTCAAAACACCTCTCAAAGACATCAAAATAAGAAAGGTAATGCAGTTTGAGTCATTTAATTACGTATGTACAGTTATGCAGCAAAGGATAGTCCTTTGATATATTCTTCATATATTTAAGTTGGACTAAAAAAAAATCCAATGATTACACTTATTACGGCGAACAAGCTTTTCTAACCAACCTTGTTGATGTGGGGGAAAAAAATGCTCACATTGTTTTAATTTAGGATTTGCTCCAATTAACCACATGTTTTTGGTATAGTTTCACTTTAAAACACATAATTTATACTACTTAGTACCGACATAAATGTTGTTTAGAAGTGAGATCAGAATTTTTGCTGATTGCCAATAAGGACCGGTGAATTCCAGTCACCAGCCGATTTCTCTGTACAGTCCAAGATTTGTACCATAACTACTCAATATAATTTTTAAAGTGAAGTACAAGCTAAGTCAGACTAGGTTTTTTCATTTTCCTTTTTAAAACCAAATATCCAAAGGAACATATGGCTTCCTCTATTATTGATTTCCTTCCTGCAGGATTCTCATTTTGTTGTTTGACATTTGAGACTTCTCTCGGATGGGTGAAGATAAAAGCATTTTTTTTTGGTAAAAATATAAATAAAAGAACAAAGTCATGGCTTTGGCAAAAGTAATCTCCTCTTAATATAATATGAATTTGGAGGAGTATGAGGAAGTATCTCCGGGACGTCTTTGGCTGCTTTACACTGGAGTAATTGTGTCTGCCATAGTACCTACTGGAGCTGCATACTTAGATGCCCTTTTTCGTTGACTACAGTAGAAGCAAAAACTTTATTCTATTTTCATCTTCCCCAGATCTCTTTTTTAATCAATAATTGAAGGAATTTTGTTTGTGGCTCTTCCTCCACATAAAACATCATTGTTTGCACTCCACCACCCACTTGTGTCAGAATTCCCCTTGTAGTGATAATTAAATAACTAACTCGCCAATTTACTTCCTTCAGGCTGCAATTTTAGTGAAAATAGAATAGAATCCAGCCATTCTAGGGCTGTGATTATTAACTATTCTTCTCAAATCAAATAGTTCAATGTCAAGGAAATTGGTGGGCTTCAAAGATGGCTGCTTTCAAGCAAATGGGTCAGAACACAAATGAAATGATTAATTATCTTATTATCAAACCTGGGTGGTGTAAAAGGGTACCGGTTCCTCATTTTTAAGATTTCACAGTTTTATTTCAATTTCAGATATTAAAAAAAAACAAAAAACATTCACTATAAAGCAATTATATAACCATATATATTTAACAATATAAACACATTTGAATGTAAGTTTACATAATCAGTTTGATAAAAACAAAAACATACACACCAAGCGATTGTCATTGCTTTCATTTACACTCAAATTCTAAACATAAATTCAGCCTTCCTCAAACGTGTTAATTAGATTTAAGGCGTGATCATGGAAGGAGAGCTTTCAGAAGACTAATTTTTCTGAATCCAACCAGATGGGCAGAACTCTACTTGGGCTCCAACAAACTGTGTGACTGTAATTATAGAGTGGCTTGGATCTGGCAGGACCTGGAGTGTTTCAGACATCACCATTTCCTCCCCATCCATCACATTCAGCCAGGCGTAACTAGGTCTCAGATGCCCCGCAAAATAATCATTCCCATGCAACAACCCTGACAGCAGCATTCATTTAGTAATGCAGCTGGTCAGAAATTATAATACCAATCATGCCACTGCATATTTTAGAAGTTGCAGTCTGACTTTGTGTGAGTGTGTTTGCATTTGAATTTACAAGAAAATATGGGCATGGTTCTCAAATTGTTCTGTAATGGTGGCAATTGTAGCGAATTGGACTGAGTGTTATTTCATATAACATGTCCATCAATTTCAGGGAAGAGACCCGAAGGTTGAAATGCAAATATCCTCTTATGTCACAGGGATTTAAACCAGCCTTTAGAGAAAGGACAGTGATCTGGCTTCTGATTACTGTCAGCAGAGAGCTTTGCAAAAACTGAGAAGCAGGGGCAAAAAGAGTTCAATTCTTATCTCTTTTCATGTCCACCTTTAATCCGCTGTCCTTCCAAGACCTTGTCCTCATGAATTTTAAATATACTTGTGTCACTTGTTCCGTCTATCCTTTCTATATCAAAAGAGCACTGCTAAAACGGGGATTTATTCATGCCTAATTATTTTTCAAATTATTCAGCGAGAGTACTCTGTCCCTGCATCAGCGCAATGTTAGGTTGTCATGAATATTAAATACCCCCATTGTTAAGATGTCCATCCCAAAAATGTAGAAAAAAAAACATTCCTAAGCAAGGCTCCACCCCCATTTTAGGCTACCTCTGATAGATTATGGGGTTGTTATTTTTTATAATGAAAATTAAAGCATGTAAGATATATACTGTAGTAAAAAGAGTCCATTTATAATTTAGTTTTGTTACACTGTTACTCTGGAATAACTGCAGAAACCCATAGCTGAGATAAAAGAAGCTGTTGTAGTGACAATTATTAGTTATCTATATTTATAGAAGATTTGCTAAAAGAAAAGTCACTTTTTAAGGAAAACCAAAAATGCCCTCTCTAGAAACGCATTAAAAATAACACTCTTTGCTGAGAAGGGATCAAAATTAAGTTGTCTGGCAATCATGTGATGTCTCTTTTGGAAATATAACATTACTCTAAGCACAGCTGGCACATGATGCTGCAAGTTTACTTCTCTTTAGCAGTGATTTAGCAGAAACTAAATCCACACCAAAGAATTGAAAAGGACTTAAGAAAATTTACTTTGCAACAAGTCCAGGAAAGGCAGCTTTCTTATTATAGGACTTGCAGCAGTTATGGAATAAATTCTTTTGTTTGAATAAGTATTGACTTAGTCAACTGTAAAGTTTAAATTTTTCGCTATTTTAAATTCTCTCACTCTACAGTTATGCACAACTTCGTATTTATCTATCACATCACAGTTCCACAAGAAATATGGTAAAAATTCTGGTTACATCATGCCAAAATGGGAAAAGTTTTAAAGTGAATGGATTATTTTGCAGAGCTGATTCCAGGTATTCTTTAGTGAAAATGCTGGAAAGATAAATCTTGTATTACATTTATATCATTCTAAAGCTTGGCGTCATAGTCGTAAACTGCATCAAGGAATATAGTTGGTGAAGTGGTTGGTCATTTTTGACTACTCGATACATTTCTTTTTAAAAGGCCTGCTGTAAAAGCAGATCATCACAGTGCCACAGTTGCCTGGCCATTCAACAAACATTTTTCAGACACTCTTGTACCATTTAGAATGGCATTTCACAGACCTTTCTCTGCAGAAACACTTTAAATGTGGAAATACTCTGAGCTGCTCATTGCCCATCTGTGTTCAGTTTGCCTAAGCATGTAGCTGAATTAACTGGCGTTAATGATTTGATTTGAAAAGCACTCCTGGAGTGCGACTCCACTGAGCTTCAGATAGCAGACATGAGGTAAAAGATCATGCAAGTAGATGCTTTGCTGTTCAGGCTCCTCTGTCAAGTGAATTTTCAAAGACTGAATGATCAGTTGAAAGCTGTTAAGCCCTGTCTATATGTTTGTGTAGCTACAAATGGAAAAACATCGGCGTGATTTTTTTGTGGCTTAATCAATAACATGAATTTACAATTTTATCTAACTTGAACATTAATTACTTGAACCCCCATTGTAAGATGAACTATTTATCTTATCATTCCTACATGATTCAGACTATCCAACATTTTTTTATATAACCTTAGGTAATGCAGTTGTCAAATGATATTGTTAATTAAGGGAAAAGGCTAGCCAAACCAACCTGACCCCATGTTAAAGCAATTGATCCATCATTTTTTTGTTTTTATTTTCAAAAAGCGATTTACAAGTGCGCTTCAGATTATTGTTTTAAGCTTAAGTTTAAGGTCACAAACTGCTACCTAAAACAGACTCTTAAGACTGATGCTTCAAGCATACTTCTTCTTATTTTGGTCAAATTGCCCAGTATTGGCAATTTTCACTATTTCTCTAAAAGGGATTTGACATATCATGCATGCTACTTATTGAATGATTTTTAAATTACGATTTCAGCTGCTTTCATTTTTGTTTTTAATCAGTTATTTTAGTTATCATTCGTAAATTATGTAATTGGCCATACATTACTTATTAAGCCAATGAATTGGTAGAAATCAAACATGGCAAAGATATACAAACAAAGTTTTGTCTTCAAATTGAATTTATGATTATTTTGTACTATTACAGCCATGTTCTTTCAGACTGATCTGAATGATCAGTTTATTCAGCTGTGACTGTGCAAATGAAAGTCTCTAAGTCACCATTCGATGATGCAATCTTTTGTAGCTAGAACCCAGCAAACCAAGCTGTTCTGTGGTATTTTAATCCTCACGATGAGTGTTTTTGTCAAGGTAGATTGCCTTACTGATAGTTAGCTGAGGCTGCGGGAAGAGTAACGTATTGCTTTTTTTTCTCATTCTTTCTTGTGCGTTACTCCACCCTCTCTTCTGCAGCACAGCTAGCTGTCACTGGCCATTCACACAACATTAAGTGCTCTGTGAATTCATAGCTTCTGCAACTCCTTACTTACTTAATGCCCATAAAAAAGTGCTGCTATTACCACACACAGACACATAATGCTCACATTTAACTTCCAGGGGCAGAGCAAAGGTGTCTCCTGTGCATCTGTTAGATCAGAACTATTAGAGTGAAGTCGGTGATTATTTCCAGTGGGCTTAAAACATGAGCAGTTTGTATAGAATGGCTGTCAATGTTTGTCAGGTGTTTCATCAGCAAAAGTGTTTGCTCTTCAGTTTCAATGTTGGTAATTTATTTTTAGTCTATTCAAAATTTGTTTGGCAATATATAGTTATATAATCTTTAGATTATTATACGTTTGGTCCTTAGTTATTGATTGAAGTGTACCTAAACATACTTGCAAATTCCCATTAATCTGAGAATGGCAGTTAAGGTTAGCTACTTCATATTTTTAAATAACTGGTTGTTGAAACAGAACAATGATCCCAAACTCTCGTAAAAATTGCATTTTTTTAAAATTAATAAAGCAGGCTAGCTAAAAGCTTTTAGTAGAGCCCAAGCTCCAAATCTTGTGAAAATGTGTCAATATTGATATATCTAGACTTTATTAATTTTGATTATAAAATTTGATGGCTAGAAAAAGCATTTAGTCTCAAATAAACTTGTTGAGGGAAATCTGACCAATAATGAACCGTTGTGTATGTTTACATATTTGAGTCCATATGTATGATCTTTATCATGTTTTGAAAAAAATGTTTTAAAAGTTAAATTTCATGTTAAAAATTAATAGGACAATATTGCACATGAATGGCTTATTTAAACCTTTTTCTGCTGCTCTTTCTATGCTGCATTTCACACTGAATGTATCCATTATTTTAATTTTGTACAATTAAAATTAACTCAAACAAATTTTCTTCTTTTCATCACTACACTATATTCTTTTGTCCTATGACCATGTTTGTTTAACCCTAGAGTCTATACATGAAAACAAACAACAGGTCTGTGAAAATACATTTTTGGCATAATGAACTGGAGAGTTAGAGTAAATGGCATAAAGCCAACCTCCCAGAGATATGAAAATGATCTAGATTCTATTGTCTTCTTAACATATGTGAGACACTGAAGTCATAACAAAATCTAATACATACAATGTTGTGTGAATCAGTAAATGTTTTATTAGATTGTATATGAAATTGGCAGTAATATTTCCAATAGGTGAGTCTCCAAGTTGATTCCTTCCATGTCCTATTCATTACCTCTCTGTCTGTTCCCACAATTCTCATTTCTCTTTCTTTTGGATGTAAGTTAATACAGATATCCATTTGTTAGTTTTTTTTTTCTTTTCTGTAGTATGTGATGCATTGGCTAAACATACACAGATAAGCCTTGAGGTTTTTAAATACAAAATATTAAAGAAAAAAAATGAATGCAAGGATCAGAGAATCCTGTTATCTCTAAAGTAACAGATGATGATGCCCTCCCTATTCTGGGGTCAAATAGTTGTCAGATAGAGACATTTGGTTTGAATAATGTAAAGGACTGGAGAAAAAGCAGTAAAAAAAGAAATTCCTTGGTGTGACAAGGACATTCACCCTGGAATACTGTCCCTGCATTCTAAATGTGAACAAAGAGGATTCTTTAGTGGTAAGGAAATTGCATATGCTAAAGATGCTAAAGAATACAAAAAAGGTCAATGTCCTCAGGTATCAAATGTTTTGGACCTACATAAGGAGAAATGTGGCAGGTACCTTCAAGCCCTCTGTAGAAAAACAAGCGCCTGGTAATCAATATGTTGTCTGTAAAGTATCAAATTACAAACACCTCTCTCTCTCAGCACACTGCTGTAAACAGTGTAGAGATGCAAACCGCTTTGGGGATGAGACGAAACTGTGTCATGGAGTCCGTTATCTGCTAAATAACCAGGGCCTATGTAATAGTTTGACTTGCGTTTGACACAATGGTGACACGGAATATCTACTGAGTAGGAAATTTAAAAAAAATAAATTTCATTATTATATGAGCCAATGAATTTCCAGACATATTCTGGATGGGCATTATTGGAGAGGCCTTGGGCCCCTTTCTAGCATGAAATATGGTGGTCATTTGGCTAGACGAGAGGCGGTGAGGACCCCCTCCAAGACCAGAGCAGACTGGTGCAGAGAAGCCTAGGGCAGGCTGTATTAATGAACAGGCATTGCTGAAAGGGACAGGTTCCTGTAATGCTGATGAATGGTCATTACAGAGCCGAGATGGGAGAAGAGAGAGGAAGGGAAAGACAGAAGAGGGAGGTGGAGAGTAGGCACTGAGGGAACTGCGCTGAGAAAAAAAGCTTTAATTTGCACCTCAGATTTCTGTAAACTCATTTATCATTTCACCAGTTTCACTGTTCATCATGTATCTTCCCACTCCACCCTGTAGATGCCCTCACTTGGTTTGAACCTTTCTGTTTTCTCTGAATATGCTCCTTGCAACAAGTAGGTTCATGATTTAAGTTGAAATCGAATGTCTTACATTAACTCTGCTCCAGTAGTCTCACATTAGTCTATGGAATCATTAAAAGGACTTCCGGATCTGTACCATAGCGTGACTAGTTTTTGGGTGGAGAGCCGATATTTCTCCTTTGCTCTATTAAGCCTGAATGAGCAGGTGGGGCGTTAAAGGTCAGAGAAAGGAAGAAGCACCAGAAGATGTATGCACACAAGAAACATGAACTGACTAAAGGTCCATTCCTTTTCTTCTAAATCTCATTACCTTCTCCTCTCCTACAGGTATTAAATCTTTGGCACAGGACAATGTTAATAAACAGTTTTCCTAACCAAGTTGATATGTGTGATCATAGTATAAATAAAAAATGTGCTAAATATTTGTTTAAATGATGTAAGAAAGAGCAAAAACCGTAGCTCAGTGTTATTAGGGAAGTGAAGAGTCCTACGAGTGGTAGATGGCAAAAAGTTAGGATACGGATCCATGTTTAAATTAGTTTTCAGAGATTTTACCTAACCCAAGCTGAAAATGTTTATAGCAGTAGAAAAATAATGGATACTAGCCATCTAAACATCTCAGGTTTTCACTATTATTGTGTGTTGCAGTTTTCTTAGACAAACAGTGTCAATGTTGTATAAAAGAATGTGAGCTGAAACAGACTGATAAGACCAAAGTAGTCACTCTACTGTATAAAGTTGTGTTTTCCAGATGTGGAATAAAACTGTCACTTTACAAAAACATTCAAGGTGGCCTGCTTCTGCGATTTTCAAAATTATTTAGACGTAGGGGTTAAGAGAGACCTACAGAAGCATATAAATGTGTCAATATGGATGTGATTGAAAAAAGATCAAAATGTTCTTTCCCGTAATCTTACATTGATATGGTTCATCCTTAAAAGTTGCGGCTGATACGGTGGGTAAATAGAGGCGGCGCCCTCGGCTCAAATTATATATTTTGTTTTTGACTGATCAGTCATAAAAGACAGAACGCCACAGGAGCAGAGCGTGATTACTACATAGTCATGTTTTTGTGAGCCTTTGTCAGCTGAGAAGTTATCGACATTTTCTAGCAAAGGTTTTAATGTTTAAAATTGGTTAAAGGGGTCTCTAAGCTGATTTTGAACAAAAAAAAATGCTGTTTACTAATGGGGTATCAGACTTCTATCGGATGTAAATCAGTGGATCAATTCATACTTTTAATTACTTTGCTGTTCTTACCCCCAAACAAGATGCATATTCTTAACTTGTGCACATTAAAGATGGGTAATTATTGACCTTGTATAAGGTGTCTTCTTACTGTCAGGGTAATTTTAAATAGCCTACAAGATCTGGACATTTTTTTTTGAAGGTATCCGTAATATTTGCAAACATGGCATTGTATCCTACTGTGCAGACAATTTCAATTTGAATTGATTCACAATTGCTTAAATCATCTAAAAAGGGCTGCCCTTCAGAAAATCATGTTGCTTTAATTTATTGAAAAAGCTTGTTTCTTTGTTTTCATCTGATCGTTAAAATTATATTATAAAATTCAAGTTGTAAAGTCTGTTTTGAACAAATGATCACAACTCTTTTGAGCCAGTTACAATTAATGTTTTTTCCTAAAAGCAAGCTTTTGATTTTGTGCAGTGTGTTAACTCCCTAAAGGTATTCTGATGCTCATCCAACACACTTTCTGGGTCACACCTGCAAGAAATAGCCTACAGCATGTCTCAGCTCTGTCTGAAAACAAGTGCTCTCTATCAGATAGTCTCTTCGCTGCCATGTAGACTGTCTCTGTTTAATTGTAATTCACCAGTACATAATCTAAAATGTGTTACACACTGTGGTTTTAATGTATCAACTCAGTGCCCAGCATGAATTAGCATAGATGGCACATAGCAGTGCAACAATGGTATTTACTCATTTATTGATGTAGTGGAAGTACATATACTACAGCTGTGACCGTATTTAGAAAACAAGAGGAGGAAGTGCCATTTTGCTATAAACACACTCAGGCAGTTGTTTTTTATTTCACAAAAAGGAGACATTCACATATCCTCGAAGGATGAATAAACCTTGTCACTCTTTTGACATATCGTTTTTTGTTAATCTAGTAAGAAAACTAATATTTACTGCCTCAGGGGAAGGTAGTGATACATGTACGAACTCTCCACAGCTCAGCCAATAATCAAAACATGTAGGGGGAAAACAAACATCACTTCTAGAGTACAAATGATTACTAATCCACCTTGTAAAATTCTCTCTCTCTTTCTGTTTCCGTAGTGGGAAGAAGTAAGTGGCTACGATGAAAACCTTAACACCATCAGGACCTACCAAGTGTGCAATGTCTTCGAGCCTAGTCAAAACAATTGGCTCCTCACCACCTTCATTAATCGGCGTGGTGCACAGCGCATCTATGTGGAGATACGATTCACTGTGCGTGACTGCAGCTCCATTCCAAATGTCCCTGGCTCTTGCAAGGAGACGTTTAATCTGTACTATTACGAAACTGATTCTGTCATTGCCACCAAAGGAACAGCCTTCTGGATGGAGGCCCCCTACCTCAAGGTGGACACCATTGCTGCAGATGAAAGCTTCTCTCAGGTGGACTTTGGTGGGCGTCTAATGAAGGTTAACACAGAGGTTCGCAGCTTTGGCCCACTGTCTAAAAACGGCTTCTATCTGGCCTTTCAGGACTATGGTGCTTGCATGTCTCTGCTGTCAGTCAGGGTGTTTTTTAAGAAGTGTTCGAGTGTGGTCCAAAACTTTGCAATTTTTCCAGAGACTATGACAGGTGCAGAAAGTACCTCCCTAGTCATTGCCAGAGGAATCTGTATTCCAAATTCTGAGGAAGTAGATGTCCCAATAAAGCTCTACTGCAATGGAGATGGAGAATGGATGGTGCCTATTGGCAGCTGCACTTGCAAGGCTGGATTTGAACCTGACAATAGCAACGTTTGCCGTGGTAAGAAATTAATTATTTCTTCATCAGAAAATGTTTTACTTCCTGCAGTACCTTTTAAAAGTATTTAACCTCCTTATCATTTTTCATGTTTTTTCATGTTACAACCACTACTTCAATAGAAAAAAAATAAATAATAATAATCAACACATATTGTCCTTAAATACTGTTGGCTTGTATTTAGACACCTTTACTTGTACACCCTTAGAACAAATCCATCTTAACCAGAGGTAGTAATTAGTTAACTGTGTGAGTCCATCTGTGTGAAATTTAGTCTCAGTAACAAAACACGTCTTCTGTAAGGCATACGAGGATTTTAGATAACGTAAGTGAACAAAAAGGACCAAGTAACACATTAGAGAGCTGATAAAACTGAAAAAAGGTATAAACTAAGGTTCATCTATAAAATACTATCCGATTTAAGCTTTGAACACCTCCTGAGGCAATGGTTATTCTATCCATAAATGGAAAAAGTATGGCATAGCCATACTTTTTGCATGTCTTTGTAAAACAGTGACAGGGTAAAGATCCATAACTGAGTTGGGAAAATCTTTTTGACAGGACAGGTGGCTGGAAAAAGAGGAAGTCCTTTTTGTTGTTTGCTACAAGACATATTGGGTAATAGATGGCACACATTTTTTTAGAATCTAATATGCAGAGAATACATAAAATATGGGTCTTTCCCTTCCAATACAATGATGCACTACATTTTGTTAGTGTTTCCTAACAAAGTGCACTAATGTTTATAGTTCTGATGTGACAAAATAAAACAATTCCAAAGACTACAAACACAAAAATGAGATATTGAATGGCAATGCATAACTTTTGCTTTTTAGTTGCATTGTCTTAATGTACCATATAACCAGTTACAGTTTTCCCTTACATAGTGACATAGGTTTATCTTAGATGAGGTTTTCCCCATTTCTACAGTTGTTATGTCAGTATTTTCAAAATTCTCCAAAAGTCTCCATTTTAGAAAACATTAGTATAAAATGCTAATCTCTATGATTGCCAGGCTTTTTTACATGTGTTTTTCATGTGTGTTGTAGGCTTTGACTCTGCCTTGTGAAAATGTGTAAAAAACACGTTCCAAGGAATAGATAAATAGAATACCAAGTGTAGAATAATGCAGCTTTTTGGTTCAAATGAATCAAGTTGTTTATTTTTGTGTGTGTCCTCCATTGCACCTCTAGACTGTGCACATTGTTATTTCAACACACTCACAAACACACATCCAAACAGAAAATTTGTTCAAGGTGTCTGGTGATTATATGGGTGGCTTGGGGCTCTCAGCGTGGTGCAGTATTGGTTTGGCCTGCCTCGGGATGTTAGTTGAAGAGTATGTGGAGCCCAGATAAGATTGATTGACGCCCATCTGCTATGATCAATAAACAGATATAAGAATGCCACATATCTACAAAGCAAACAGTGTGGGGCCGTGTCCACTGTATCCTTCCAGAATTACTTTGTTTCCTAAGCAAAATAACCCCTCATACTGACTTACAAAGTTAAGTGACTTTGTAAATGGAGTAGTGTTTATGTATAGCCTAAATGTACTTATATCAATCAAATATCATATTTTGGCCAATAATTTATTTTTAACCATTTATTTTTTTTATTTTTCCCTTACAATTCTACATCAGCACAGGAAACTACAAAATGGAAACATCACTGTACTATTGTTAGTTTATAGCCTGTAATGTATAATACAAACATGCATACACATATTTATACATATATAAAATGTATCCTAAAAATAGATGAGCAAGTAGAGCACTGAGGGGCAACAGTCTGTTGGTGTGGGTTTTTGTAATGCTTTAGAATAAAACATTATAGAATGCAAAAGAGTAGGATAAAAATATCCTTCACTGTCCCTAAGTGCTTGAATTCAGACAATCAAAATATGTAGATTTACACAAAGTTATTAATGATAGCATACTGTGATCAAAAGAAATGTGCAACTAAGTAAGAAAATTTAAAAAAATTGTACAAAAGGTGCATGTGCCTTTGTAAAACAAAACAAAAAAAAACAACAAACTACTTACATGAAGTAAAAATAGAACAACAGAACAGATTGAAATGAGAAAAAACTGTTGCTAACAGGAGAAATGTAAACACCTATTAACTTTGTTGGAAGCAGTAATCATTAAAGTCTTACAGCTGCTGGGAAGAAGGATCTTCAGTAACACTTCTTTGTGCACTTAGGACCTGTCATTCAGCTTTATGTATGGAGTATGATACATTATCAAACAGTGATGTTAGTTTAGCAAAAAATGTTCTTTTTTTCCCGACATACACTCCATCAAAAGGGCATCGTAACTCATTATAGCATATACCTTGAAAGTTACATTGCATAGAATAAACAAATATCGTCAGTGTTTTTTTTGTGGCCTCTGGATTTAGCCACGTCTTACACAGACAGAGCAGGCTGCTCTCTGTAGCTCATTTTTTAGTGTTAGAGCTGCCAACATGTCCACTTTGTTGGGAAGGGATCTCACATTTCGCACGATTATTCCGATGCACGATTCCAGCACAAGCTCCACGTCTCTGTCTCTTCAACTGGTGGAAATGTTGGATCGGTTGTGGGAGGCAATGCAGCAGAGCTACCAAGGGCAAGTGGCTGCTCTTGAGCGTAAACAATAGGTTTCTGGCTGCTTGCACAGTCTCTAAACACAGAAAAAAGAAAAAAAAGAAAAGACAAACAAAGTTGTTCACAATACCGTGGGCTCCATTATGTGAACAAGCAGTACACTATAAGAGCTGTAAGAAAATATACAACACGACAAATTAAGGATTTACAAAGAGAGAATTTCAAGTATTCCCAAAGAGCTACCTGCTTGAGGTGGAAGAGAATCGATCCGATCCGTTACTATTTTGTGTAAATCAAAAAAATAAGTATATATTCATCTATCCATGTATTGCTGCTGCTGTTGATGACTGAGAGATCAGGTGCAGCCTGGACAATACACTGGGTCAATCCCATGGCAACACAGACATAAAAAAAGCACTCACATCCTCAGCTCAATATCACTAAATGAATGTGTTTTTATTATATTTTTTCTATGGTTGTTATAATGGAAGAAACTCAAAATACACACAGAAATGTTACAGATTACAAGTAGAACATGCAAACTTCATAGAGCTATTAGTGTTTTCTTTGGAAAACAATTGCATGTTTTTGTACGTACGTTTGCAGTATTTTATAGTATATGAATCCTAAGCAACAGTTCACTATGGAGGGTGGGTTTCTTCCAAACGGTGACAAATCTTGTTACTGTTGACCATGTCAAAATAACCTTCAAAATGTGAATGGTAAAATAATTTTGTGGAAACTTGCAATGGCACAAATAAATTATAAGAGTGATATACTCGTAATGCCTAAACAAGATGCAATATCAGCATTTTAAAACTGAGGACATGCTATGTTTAGATTAGGGACAGAAGAAGGGAATCATCCTTTCTGTCCTTCTTAGACATGCATAGCCTTTGTCAGTGAGGCCTGACAACACATGTTGGTACCTGGTACTACTTTTTTCACATATTAATTAGTGACATTTAGTGTAATGTGTATTTGTAGTACCTGCTGTCAGCTAGTCATAAAGGCCATGTAGCAATGTTTTGCTGTGCAACAATGATGCCAGCATGGCACCGTCATTACTAACTCCCCAGCTCCCATATAAGCCATTTGGGTATGCCCTCGTCTTTTCTTGCTCTGCCTTTCTTTTGCTCTCTCTCCCCTTCGGGTATGTAAGCAATCTGCTAAATATTTTATGACCTCTATTAAATCGAGCAGAGACACTCCCAACAGTACCATGCAACCTTTGCCAATGAAAAGCTTGTCTTGAGTGCATGTGTCCTGTTCAAATCAAGCACTTCTAGGTTGTTGATTATGATGGGGTTTTTGAGGCTTTTTGTTGTGGAATCTGGGCTATAGGGGATTAATTTAATTGCATTGATTATGTTTATTTTACATGGTCTGCTCATGTAGTCGGTGCAAGTCTAGCTTTGAGCTCCATTCAGTATGTTTTCACTTTTTTTCTGCAAGGGACATCATTTTCCCTGAACCTATAAATGCCTGACTTCAGTATATATGATTGGAAGTCTATTACATGGCTCTCTATTAAAGTGTTTACCAGTTCTGTTTTTCTGGGCACCCTTACTTGTATGTTCTAAAACGTTCCTGCTTGAACTACCAAGTGTAAGTTGATTGTTTATGTAATAGGTTTCAGCAAAATTTGAGGCAAACTAGCTCGACGAATCAACTAAATCTGTCCGTTGCCGTCAGGGACACACCCAGAATATACAAAAAAATGTTTTGAAACAAAAACGATTGTTTACTATTCTAAAGCCTTAATGTTTGTTTTTTTCCTGTCTTTATAATCTAAGAATATTTTAAGCAGTGTACAAGACAATTTAGAAGTAAATTGAATTTATTTTATGCTATTTAAATCGGACCTCCTGCCTTTGCAGGCAAGCTTTAAGTTTTGCACTATCACACAAACTACATCTTGATTGTGCTCTCTGATTACAGCAGCCACACCCCAAAGTGGGAGGTAATGTCAAAAGCACAGTCTTTCATTTTTAAACTTTTACCAGCTAGACTTACTGCTTTGTTACATAAACGAGGAAGGAAAATCTGCCAGCATAGAAAGGACACACGGGAATGTAATTTTCATCCCCTCTTAAATGATTAATGCACAGGGACTTAAAGAGGAACTCAAGATAGTTTTGCAGGTGGCAATAATCTGAACAAGGAAACATACCTTTAAAGGGAACAGAACTGTTTTACAAGCAAGCAATATCTTTGTCAGAGTAGTTTTTTGAGCAATAGTAGATCTTTATCTAAGTTGGAAAATAAATCATACCTAAATTAAAAATGGATACTTTTTTGTTTAGGAAGAAATAATTCAATCAAACAAGCAAAAAAAAAAAAAAAAATTATATAGTAAAAGAGAATTTCCCAAGTATTTAGCTATGTGGTGTCTCATAAATAACAAAGTGGAATTGTTAGGCAAATGAAATCCCTTAATCATGACAATTTATTTAAACCTCTGTGCAATACTGTGATCCGCTGTAATGCTGTGGGTTAAGTATGTCACTTTTTTTGGGCCCATTAATTACTTTTACAAGTTCTCTGTCTGTGCTGGGATGAGTTCTAAAATCTGACAATAATTCTTGCAATTGATCATTAATGTATATGCTCACACAATGCATTTATTTAATCTCGCAATACATTTCAATAAAAAAAAGGTGTGTGTGAGAGGAGCTTTCTGCCGCTGATTATTTTAAATAAATCTTGCATGTGTTGAAAATATATACTTTTCCATGACATATTTCTCCAGCCTACCAGTTTACTCTCCCATAGTTTATCTAACCAATGCTATTTCCGCGATTATGCATTTATATAGTTGGGTATTTACATAATTTAACATCCGAGCAGTACGATAGGCCCCGAAAGCAATATGAATCTTCTCTAATGTATTTTTTTCCTAACTGTTAGACTCCAGTGGGTTTTTGACAAGTGGGCACATTATTTTTACAAATATTCAAATAACTTTATTTAACATTATGCTGGCTGATAGTGGCAGTGGGGGATTCACAGCCCATTGAGTAAGTGCGTATCCCTGGACTAAATAACGATTCATCATGAATGCCTTACTCCTGTTTAATGCCTCCAATAATGTGGGGCACACACACACACAGTGGAAAATCAAAAACATTACTTTTTCTGTGTCTGCCAATTTTAACCCTGATATTAAACCAAATAAATGTTTATATACTCTCCTATAGGTTTGATGTACATGAGCATTATTAGTTTTTTTTTCTCCACATAAAATCAAATAAGGAATCCCACAGAAAAAAGACAATGCTTTTAAATCAAAGAAACAGCAAACACTAAATCCCCAAAGAAGTCTTTCATTTACTTTTTGCTCTAAACTTTTGCTGCATAGGGTACAGCTTTTTGTTTTACAGTTTCTTCGTCAGTGACATTTGTATTACCTCTTTGTACATCTCATCAGAGTGCAAAGGATCTGACAGGATTGGCCCCTCAAAAAACCCACAACCTATTAGAGCTAATTCCAGCCCATTTAGCCTTGTCTACTTCTGTTTCTCTGAGTTTGCTTCATTTGGAGGGAGTCATCCATGTGCACTTGCAATTACCCAACAAAACACACACATAAACCTCAACTAAGTCACCTTGAAGCCCAATTAAGTAAGCCATCTGACTCTTCCTGTTCCTATTAGTCTTATAGCAGTCAGGACCAGTGTGATGGAGACAAAATAAAGCAGTGAAACCAAGATATATAGAAAGGCTACACAAAAAGAAGAGGGTGAAAGACTTCTTGTTTCCATGGTTCTCAATTGGGTGAAATTGGTGGGGGTGGGAATGGGTGGCTGGGCAGGGTGTAGAGCAGTGGTGAAAGAGCATGACCCAAACAAAAACTTTTTGAATTCAAGGCCTAGACAGTGTTTAGAGTGATCCAAAACATAGATGCACTGCTCTCACTGCAATAACAGTCTCTAATGAAGCAAAGAGAATCAAGAGATTCTGTTCACACATAAGACATACCTAGCACAAACAGACCTGTTTTTATCCTCCAAGGAGGGACACATAGTCCTAACCCTATTATTATTTTTTTCTTTCCTAGTATTTCTTTTCAATGAATGTCTCGTTCACAGCCCTTTAGTTGCTTTCAGGCTGTTCTGTTGTAATTTCTCTGTTTGCCTTCTCTTCTGTCACTGCATTTTTTTCCAAGAAATGGAACTTTGACCCGTCATCTCCTCCAGTCTATTTAGCCTAACCCTGGTCTTTCAACTTTCTTAAGGCCTATTCCTAGTGGTGTACTGTTAGACTCTTCTATCATGTTCCCACTTAGGGGTGGGTTCTTAGGTTTTGAGGTCAGTCGGAAACAGGACAGTGCAGAGTGAGACAAAAGACCTCAAACATTCTCCAGATGGCTGGAGCCCTGCATAAATTGCCTATGTGAACCTTTGCTAGACAAAAATAAAGGCCTTTCATTGTGAGGGGCTCTCTTTCACCACTATACATCAGCCTTGACTGATGTAAAGGGGTGACATTTAACATATTACTTGATGCTTTTAAATGAAGGTTGTAGATATGTAAAAAAAAAACAATAAATACACTACCCTTAAAACTCTTAACCAGTTCATAGGTTTTACAAAAGTCACTTCGAAAGTCACATTTGATTAGATCTGCCAATCTCCACCCTATCCTTGTTCTCTTTTCTCCCCACTTGGGAATACGTTTCAGAAGGCTGTCATGAGGAGACATGGTAAGCATCTTCACAGAGTACTCCCTTCATTTAAAATTTACAAATATTCCCTTCACTCTATTTCTTTCTTCTTCTTTTTTGTTGATCCCCTGTCTCTCATCAGTGTCCATCAAAATGTACTGTCCTGTTAATGAAACAGCCATGTCTGCTTGGTTTGACAGCAGGAGGATACATTTCAATTCTTGAAAATGCTTGTATCCCTTAATGGAAGGTTTGCTGCTTCATTATGATGGATGAAAGTTCGTCAAAATTCTCATGCCCATGTTGAAGCTAAAATTAAACATGTAAACTTTGTTTAAATTTAAGTTTTCTAATGATGTTATTTGGATTAAATATCCATAAGTTGTTGGTAACAACCCAAGTAACACACAGATTCAAAGAAGTCAAAACAAATGAATCCGCAGATTAGGTATTAATATGAAGAAATGGAGGAAAAGCCGGAGAAAATTATCAGACTAATTATTATGTGGTAAAATTGGTGAAGACAACTAAATTGATGTTTATTTTAATAAATGCCATCTTTTATAGTCTGTTGGGAATCTTGGAACTATTTAAACAAAAAAGAAAACCTGATGTGCTTCTGGCTTTAAAACAAATCTCAGTGATGACACAAATATATCATTGATTCTTTCCATGCTTGCTGTCATTTTTATATACCGGTAGTTGTTTTTAAACACAAATTCTTTGATTACAGGTTGCTGCACTTTTGGAAAATAGCTATTTATTAAAGAATTTAAAAAAGTATTTTACATTTTCAAAGCTGCTCTAGAAGTCTTTGTTATTTTTGTTTGCTTTTAAAATAAACCAGTTCTTGAACCCACAGGTTTAGTTCCGTTTTAATTTATTATTTAATGCGTATTATTGTTTGAAATCTAAGCAGCAACTAAGCTCTCTAAACAAATTAATTCTCTTAAGTGGCAAGGCTGTTGTTGCCATGTGCATGTATATTGGCACCCACACACAGTTCCCATGACCCCTGGCTAAACTTTGCATGTCCAATTTCATAACCTAATCATGTTTGCTATAATCCTTGCACACTTGAGGCAAACCACATTAGTTCTCTCTGTAAATGCTCCCTAAGTGTCCCTGATTAAACTTATGTGAAAAATGATGTCTGTGTAATTCATGTTATGACACCAGGCATTATCCTAAACCATCTCAGCTCCGTATAACTGGAAGGTCATATCAAACATATCCTCACAGCCTCCACAATATGCAATTATCCAGCAATTAGACACCTCCCATAATCTTCATTTCTCTATGTCATTGTGTGTGTGTGTAATTACATGTTTTCATTGAAGGTTAACTTAGTCTGTATTTTTAAGCATTGAGTCATGTGGTTTTGCAGAAAACAGAATAAAGGTCTCATTTGAGACAAAGACTCTTTTAAATAATATTGACAGATTTTAAAAACATCTACTGTCTCACTCCCTGCTGAGAAAAACCTTACTATAATCCTTTATATTCAGAACTTCTGCTACAATTCTGTTATACTATGGTGGAACAATGTGAAACCCATTCCCTACAAATTAACCAAATATAGACCTTCCGAGAATATAGACCTTGTAGAGGGTAGTAAAAAATGGGTATACTTTTAACTATGGTTATATGCTTTAATGAGATTGCAAATGTAATCTATCAATTGTTAGTTTTGGATTGTTGCAATTTTTACACAAAAGTCCATGGAAAGACCAATGAATTTTTCTAATTAGTTTCTTCACTCACCACTGCATTCTGAATGCTTGTAAGTTGTGTTCCGCTAAAACCAGAACATTTTGGAAATTACCAGATTAGTAAAAATAAAAACTTGGTTCATTAAATCCCTTCATATTTTGACCTTCAACATTTGTTTTTGGATGTTTGTGAGTAGTACACACATATTACACGCCTTTTAACTACACTCAGGTCCACCATGAGTGCAGCACCTGCCCGCTTTACACTGTGATACTCTCTTCTAAGAGAGAATGATATCTGATTAGTCTGGCTATAGCTGACAAACAAATGGATTTGCTGTGTCTGGAATTTTCTCCTGGGGAGCTGAAAGGGATGAGATAGAAAGACACTGCTTTGTGTTGGAGCTGGTAGGAAGCATAATAAGATCCTTTGGGGAATGAATGCAACAGAGAGGAAGAGATAAAAACACACATTCTTGTACAAAAAATCAGTTTCTCCCTTTTTTTCCTGTCTACATACCTATCTACCTGCTTGAGTTCACTAATAACTTACTTTTTTATAACTACTTACCATTAGGCTTTTTGAGGTTTAGGTCCATTAAGAGTTCACTCACACAAAGTTCATTGCATTTAAAATATACTCTTTTGAGACTCTAGTGAACAAAACTCACATAAATGCACCAGTGTGGGTGCACTTACAAGTTTACCTTTGTGCAGATGATTCACACACTTTCTATCATGAATGGACCAGAAAATCCTATTTCTTTCTGCCTTTGTTTTGAGTTCTATCTAATCTTTTTTGCCTCTTTAATTCCCTATCTTGCACGGTCCTATTCTTCACTGTTGTACTGGGAGAGCAGTCAGGGAGGGAGCGGGACAATAAAGGTATTAACCAAATGCATACAAAGCTTCCCTGTTTAGCCAAGTCAATGTGAAGCTTTAACATTCCCTAATGCCATGCTAATAGGACTGCTGCACCCCAACAAATGCCAACGGAGGTACTCAGCCTGAGGGGTGTTCTTCCTGACTCTTGTGACCTGGGTCCTCATCAGCTATCATTATGCGCACTAACTTTTCATAAGCGCTTAATCTAAATTGGATGCCCCTTTCTTTCTTGAAATCGTTTAAAAGCATGACACATGATCAGTCCTGAATTACAGTAGAAGATGTAGACCCTTCTAAACTTCAGGCTTTTCCTTTGCTTTCTTGCATACACAATCCACATTTGAACCCGCTAATTGTTGTGTGTAAAAAAAAAAGACTGATGGGATGTTGAAAAGATGCCCTGTAAGACACTGCTCCCAGAGGAGTACGAATGTGATGGTGTTAGATTTTTTTTTTTTACCTTTTCCCCACTTTTTGAAGAAGATCTGATTAGGAGGCATTATGGTTAGTGTACAGCACAAAAAAAAGGTGACATACACTTAAAATAGGAAATTCACAGTTCTTACCATTACATTTGGAAATTGTGTTTTGAGCTAGAATGGTCTCTGTAGGCAAAAATGTCTGTGATGTTGGAACCCTTTTGGGTATGGATGTTGCAAAATCATAATGTTGTTTGCTTGATCTTAATGTTTTAGACTTTGTATTACTCTGGTTGGTTCTTCTCTTTCTTGCTTACTTAGTATCTTTCTCTCTTTGTGTTTTTTTATTTGGTCGCTCCCCCAGAACACCTTAATCCAGTGTGAAAGCAATTGGCTCTCTCAGATTTAATCAATAGAGGGCTAGGGCACCAAGCCAGGGGGAACAACTCGGTCCCCTGCTCAGCTACAATCAATTTGGAACCATCGATTCAGTGATTGAAATACAAAGAGCAGACGCACTGAACCGTACAGGTGCTTTAGTGTTTTGGTTCACCAACATGTTATATATCTCCCATTGTGAAATTTCTGTTTGCTTGCTTGTCTGCTTTAGACTACACTCTATGTGTGCAAGGGTGTGTATTTTTGTACGGGTGTGTATGGATAGTATGATTTATTTTCAAGCCATCTGTAGTAAAGTGGGAATGGCATTTAATCTAGCACCTCCGAGAACGAGTCAAAAAAATCACTCCTAATTCAATATATCCTACTCTGGGAAGCTGTGTTTTAAAGATATGAGTGCAAGTGTGTGTTTGTTATGTTGAACTGTATATTTATTTTCCCCAAACCTTTCTTTTTTTTTTTTACTTTTTTTTAAACATTATGTTTGCAAAACAAATTATTGCACACTTGTGGGCAGACTTTACAGATGTATTTCATAAAACAATATTCAGTACAAAATGTAAAGTGAGTAAAAGGGTGCGTGCATAGATGATGATACAGTCTCATGCACTTTAAACATGCGTAATTGTTCAGTACATGTAGATGTTCCAGTTCACAACCCATTTGTTTAATATGTAATCATGCATATTTTTGCAGCAGCATGATTTTATATTTGATTCATGCTTGCACGTCTTTTCAATGGGTGGTTAATGACGATTTGTGCCATATATAAACAGTCTGTGTTAAATCCAGTGGGGAGATAGAGTGATGAAAAACAAAGGAAGAGAGGTGGAGCAAAATGTAAAAGAAGGAGGAAAGTAAAAATAGAATAAGGGTTAAGGATAAAGAGCGTGCAAGAAAATACTCTTAAAGTCTGTATATTCTATATTTGCTGAGAAATAGAAAAAAAACAGATAACCGAGTAACCTTAGCAACAAAAAGCATCGTCACTCAAATTTACACGGTATTAGTTAATGCAAAATGCATTTTGCTGCAATCACAGCTCAACATACAGTGTATCTGTAAACACCTGACTCAAATCCTCTGTGTAAGTGTATGTGAGTATGCCTATGTAAATAAGGTTTTTCATATAAAATGTTCAATATTGTGTGCAAGGCGCCACAGATCTTTCCCTTAGGACTTGAGAAACATAATCCCGCCAGAGCCTTGGGAGGACCACCACTATTACAACCTGTGTTCACATATCAGTACAACTTATGCAAAAACTGAACAATGGTGTATGTTTTGAATTCCATCCAAAATTATTTAATAAGACTGCACAATGACTCCTTAATGACTCCTTATTTCACCACTCGGTTTGATAAAACTTAAATTTCTGCACAAGCTAGTTATCATGTTAAACATAAAGCATTAACATGCTTAACAGAACATTAATTGAACTCCAACTGTTAAGGTTAGGACTGTTTTGATAACAAAAGTGTTATAAAAAGTATGGACAAATCAGTCAGTTTTGTGTTTGGTCAGTTATGAGATTTTTTAGTTTAAGCACTTAAAAGATCAACCCCTTTTGTCATGTCAAACACATGAAATAGGTTTTAAATTAATAATTTTATTTGGTTGAATTATATTTATGTAAGAAAACTATGTCCAGTGATCTACAGTTAATTTTTCTGACAGATTGGAAGTCCATAATCTAAGACTTGGCCATTGGAATTTTGCAGATTTACTATTGTATTAGAGTTGCAGCTGAATTCTTTGTTACCACTAATATGAAGAAAAAACCCCATCTTAAAACCTGAAATAAACTCGTAGTTAAAGATATTTAGAATTTAAAAAAAATCAGTGTTGGGGTATGCAGATCAGACTTATATTGCTAGTCATTTCACATTTTTCTAAATTTATACACTTACTCTCTTTAATACCTTGTTCTGTTGTCTTCCATTAGCCAGAAACCATGGCTGTCTGTCAATCGCGTCTCCTCCTACTGAATGGCTTTCTATCTCCATAAATACATCAAGGAATATATAAGTGGACAGAGGTCCCAAAAGCACGCACAAACATGCAGTCTGTAAGCAACATGTGTGTGCCTGTTTCATACCTTTGGCATATTGACTGTGTGATAAAGGTCAGCTCTGTCCAGATTTGGACAGGTAGGATAGGGAGGCAGTATGCTATCACCCAAACCATTTCAGTGTTTGTCTGCAAGTGTTTGTCTGGAGGGAGTTACAGCTTGCTGATAAGGTTTTGAAGAGGTCAGTTAGATTTAAATAGAACATAGATATAGATGTGCTGTGTATGGTCACTTTTAGAGAATCTCCCAGCTGCAGGGGCATTGCGTGCTAGGGAATAGTCAGTCTTTACTCATTCACGCATTGTCACACAATATTTGTTTAAGACATCCATCTGTTTTTACAGTGTAGGAATGACATTTTATTGAACTCATGCCATTCATTCATTGAGATTTTCTGGTCTTGCCTGGGCCTGATGTCAACTAAATTGTTGTTTTAGTATACATGAAAGCACTCCCACTTTGGATCATGGGTGGATCTGCCCACATTGTCGTATAGAGTTAGCAAAGATGCCTTTAATACAGTTTATCAAGTTGCCTTTTTTTCATACTCAGTTGCTTGTCGTTAGACTAGAAATGACCGCCTTTACAAAATATATAATGAGAAATGCCCAAATCCCAACGGTAGCACAAATATTGTGGAATTCAGACACCAACAATTTGAGTGACAAGATGAACTCCTGAGTGCTTGGTTGCTTTGTTTTGCTCCCCACTTTCTGTTTGCTTTTTTCAGACTATATTTTGCTCCGTCCAGCTACTTTAAACACCCACGCTTCCCATATTGTGCTTTTTTCTTTTGATAGAGAACATTTTATCTTGATTTGCCATTAAGCATAAAAGCAACAAATATAAACCAGGACAGGTGGAAAAGCATTTTTGATCATGCTATATTTATTTATTTGTTTTCACCAATAGAGAGTTTTTTTTAAATCCAAAGGGTATCGTATTGGTGTTTCATCTACTAGGATTTCCTATTCTATCTCATTACACCCACAAACTATTAAATAAATATTTGAGAAGTAATCTATTTATTTATATTTACCATGCTTTGCTGTAACATCCTTGAATAAAGTGCATCACAACTAAATTAGCACCTAACCCAGATAGAGGTTCAATGTCTAACAGAACAACACTAAACAGCCAGCGCTACAATATAATAATTAGAATAAACAATTGAAGTAATTAATTAATTAACTTTATACCCTGATCAAAGATAAGAATTTTTGGCAAGACTTGAAAACCCCTTTTTACAAATGTTCGAACTTCTGGGGATGTTCTAGTTATATTTGAAATTGTGACAAATTTCAAGAAAAAACCTTCTTAGCTGACCTCCCCCTTCCAAAACTAACACACAATAATTTGTTACAAAAGGTGGTTGCCCACCACTGTAGTTGCTTTTTATATCAACATATAAGTCAATATTTTAGCTTTTTAACCATTTAAAATTGTAAACTGTGAGTAGAAGAACATAAAACCTAAAGACAAAAATCACTCAATATACAAAAAAATATGTTCCTATCCATATTAAAATATAATAATTTAACCAAAATAAGTTAGGTTAAATTGTGGTATAAATGAGTTATGCCAAGTAAAACTAATATTTCAGTGATTTTCAGTGATTTTATGTGCAACAACCTAATTCTATTTTTCTCCTTTTTTACATTTGAAATTCATAAGCAAACATGCCATTTAATGAAAAAAGTCAACATTTATTATTCTATAATTTTTTTTTAGATATTTAAATCATTTGTGAGGGGTTTCAATCCATAATTGCTATTGTGTTAAATGTTAAAATGGCATACAGAAAGAAAAGGAAGAAAAAAAAACAGAACAGTAACAAATTATTTTTTATTTGTTCTGAGTATATCAGCAGGTATCAGCTGTGCTGCAATCAATTGAGAACTCAGTTTTGAATTGCAAAAATGAACGAAATTGAGTCTAACAGACATGTTGGACAAATATCATATTTATATGCTCAATTAACTCAATGGGATCACCATCAAGCCAGGGGGCTACCCTTGTTCGTCTAAGCAAAATAAAACACACAAATGTCTCATATTAGAATTTTGCAACAATCTGTACCTCTTGTTAAAAGTATGGAACAGGTAACTTTATTGAGAAACGTATTAATCCTCATAAGCATTTTATTATTTAAAAAATCAGTTATAGAATTAAAAAAGTCTGCACTCAGTAGAATCATTTTTCATTTTTGCAGCTCTTAATTTAAGGTATTATATGATAGGATTGCAATATAATATATATTTACTTATATGTGGGGTCTGCCAAGGTAACATAAATTCATTTTAATAAAACGTTAATCAGAAAATTATTGAAGAACTAATTGTTTTAGATCTTTTTTTCCATAAATCTTAATACAATCTTAGCATTGCTGTTGCTACACATTTTGTGTTACTACTCAACTGAATTGGTGATGCAAGCTGTACATAAGTACTTAAAGAGTCTTTGTTTTTAGTCTTTGTTCAAATACCCTCAGCAACCAGTGTTACACTAAAGGACATCAACATTAATGAACCAAACAGATTCATGTGTTTGTTTCTTAACTAATTGGCCCTAATCGATCAATGTTTTATACCATCCCCAATGTTATTGACAAGAGGCAGAATACACCCTGGAGAGTTTGCTAGTGCTTCTCAGGGCAACACAGAGACACAGAGTAAGTCTGTGTATAACAGACACACTCTCAGCTAACAACAGTTAAGAGAAACCAGTTACCATAGCCGTAATTTTTTTTTGATTGTGGGAGGAAGCTGGTGTAGCTGATAAAAATGCCCACTCTTGCAATTAGAGAACCCATGCAGAAAGACCCCAAGCCTGGAACAACTACTCCAGAGTACAATTGATTTGGTCACCATTGTGAATATATTCTATTTCTATTACTTCTTATAGCCAAATGTTATTTACCTAAGATTCTTGACACAATATATGGACCTAAATTCATGTTTTATTGCAAAAACTTAACCACACAATGAGACATGGAAAAAGGTTAATCTTAACCATTGGCCACCAAGACTGGCAAGGATCCATAATTATCTTCCTTTCAGTGAGTAAAGTGAGTGCTATAGTAAAAAAAAACTTCAGTGCTTACCATTTCTTTGCTTTCAAAGTAATGAAAGCAGAAGTATCAACAATTGTCTTCCTTTTTCTTTCATTAAAAAACAATTTACATTGGATAAATAAACTACTAAATAAACCACTGAATAAACCTAAAATTAAGGTTTCAGTGTGATAAAGTGTTGCTTTATCATAAGATATATCTATTCTAAGATACCAGGAGTGCTAACAAAATGTAGCAGGCACTCTATTTATCCAGAGTTTGTCATTTGTTTAAGTTACTTATGTCAGAAGTCGTAACAGTTGAAACAAATTGTCCTAAGACTAAAAATTTTGTTTAGCAAAGCAATGGCCAAGGCAACAGAAAAGCAGGGGTGAGCATCTTCAGTTAACTACTATAGATTAATTGATCTAGCCATGAAGTAAATGACCTAGAGCCATTTAAAAAGCAGACAAGTGCTGAGACAGAAGAAGCTAATAGTCTTTCCCAAATTGGGAAGTAAAAGCTATTGCTTTTTGCATCATAGGCTTTATTCACTGTATTTGAAAAATTATTACCCTGAGATAACGACATTACAGAAACAGATTTTTGCCCAACAGAGAAGTTGATGGGATTAAAACTAAAAACTGCAAGTGGGTGAATACATATAATAAAATCTGTCTTAGTATAGTCACTGACTGATTTCACCATTCATCAAGACTTTCTTGCCCCTTTTTGCACTGTTAGTTGGTGGTGGGCAATGAGCCTGACAGCCCCCTGTTAAGTTCTGATTACAGTGTAGATTGTGGTGCAAGCACATGTTACTGCCTGCTGAGAGCTGATATGTTTCGAAGGGCGGTTTTTGCTACTACCTTGCTAGTCAGGGATAGATTTGCACAGTGAATACAAATACCTCCTCATCTTCGCTGTTTATTTATCTGCTGCTCTGGTCACTCCTCTGTCTGAATTATAATATCAGTGCTTCTTAAAATAAATGCATAACACAGCTGAGCCAGTGTGCCAGGCAGATCAGCTAAATGCCAATGAAACACTTAAATGTAAAGAGTAACTGTGCAGCTAAAATATTCCATAGCATTATGCATACACATGCACATGCATATATATACTTGAAGACACACAGCTCATGAAGGCGCCATCAATAAGCCAGTTTTCCCAGTCAGCAGGGCTGTCATTGGCCGGCTGTTCAAAGCAAAAGTCTGAGCCAAAAAAGAAAAAAAAATGGCTGTGTAGTTACCATGGTAACTGCCTGCCCAGGGGTGTGGGCTGTCTGCTAAATTGTCCAATGGTTTGTTAAAGCTTACACACTCTAATTTAAAGATAATGTTTTTTTAGACAGTTATCTAACAGACATATGCTCTGTTGTCAAGCCATGTTACTTTCTGTGTACAACAACTTGAAATAACACAGATAACTTTTTTTTTTTTGAGTGAGGTTCGCTTCCTTTTGTTTTATAGCTTTTTATTGCTGCAATGCGCCCTGTTGAAATCAGTCGGACTTACGTATATTTTTTAAAAACATCTTTGAAAAAACAGCCCAGCACAGAGTGACCATTGTCTTCCGTTACTCAAACTTCAATGTCCAAAATTAAAACTCGATTTAAGGTACAGTTCATTTTTATTGTTTGCAAGATATTGGTCTTAACTTTGATTAATGAATCTAATCAAATTAAACCATATTTATTTACAAAGCACATTTCAAATCAATTTATGTCGATCAAAGTGTGGCACACAAACAAGAAAGAAGCCGTAATAGTACATAAAAAATAAATAAAGCTCTCACACTGTTAAAAGCCAGTGAGTGCAAATGCGTTTTAATAAGTAAGTTAAAAATGTAAGGAGATGAAGCCTTTCAAAAGTGGAGGAGCAGCTGTTTTCAGAATTTAGATGCTACAAAAAAAGGCTTAATCACTTCTGTGAACCAGCCTATACCTTGGGACAACTAAACACAGATTAACATTAGATCTAAAAAATCTTGGGGGCATTTAAAGCTACCAGAGATCAGGCAGGTATGTGGTAGCCTGCCCGTTCAGGACCTCACATTTTAACAATAACACTTTAAAACCAATCCTAAATTAAACAGGGACCTAGTGAATGAAGCAAACCCGGGGGAGATATAATAACGCTTTTTTGTTTGTGTTAAGAGATGACCTCCAGCCTTCTAACACAGCTGTGTGTATTACCAAAATACAGGAATTCCCATTTGTAGTTAGTTTGGAACTAATTAAATCATGAATCACTCATTCGAAATTATTAAAGGATAAAAATGGCTACACTTTGGAAACAAGCCTCAATTAAAAATAAAAAATTTTAGGGTATTTTGTTAAGTATTATTTCTTATGTGGTAAAATTGTGGCTTTGACTTGGATTGGACGTCTTGCATTAAATAACCCTATGAATAGAAAAATTTCCATATTCTTGGGTTGGGGGTTGCAGCATCAGACATACCTCTATCTGCTAGTTGAAGAATATGTGGAAAAAGAAAGTAGAAGGTGTACCAAGCATGTGTGTACGTGTGTGCGCTTATGTTTGTGTGGGTGGTTGTAGGTGTATCTGGGAAGAGTAGCTTTGACAGGGTCAAAAGGGATGGATGATTAATGATCAGGGGGAGTGTAATGTGGGTGGAAATCCTAGGTATGGCCGCTCTTAACAAAAACACGAGAGCACAAGAGACTCTGCTCTGTTTTGACCAATCCTTTATTCTCCTGCATGCCACTCTGGCCATCTTGAACGCCTTACATTTAACTTTCTCATTCTGTCAACATTGTTGAGATTTGAAGGTGCTGACAGAGAATAGTGGGAACTGATAAAGACTAGCCATGCTGGTTGATGTAACTGCAACCTTTAAATTCCTTTAAATAAAAAATTATACAAAGGATGTCCCAATTGTTTCACTGAGATATTTCACCTGCATTGACCTGAGATGGCAATGTATGAGCTTCAGCATACTGCAGGCTTTTTTTGAAGATTCTGACAAGTTTTTCTTTTAACGTATGTCTAAGTCTCAATGACCTTCTGGAGAAATAAAATAGTTGAGGGAAAAAAAAAACGTATTATGTGGTTTGTGTAAGGAAAATTAGCAATGAGAAGCTGGGTGGAATGCTAAGGGTCCGCAGCTCTAATAGCCTTATGGTTTTAGATGATGGGTATTTCCTCTGTCAAACAGCATTTTCAGTTTTCTAATGAATTGATATATTCAGATTTATCACACACACACACACACACACACACACAAACACACACACACACACACACACACACACACACACACATACACAAAAACACAACCAGAATACTCTTAGGGTTTGGATCCACACAACGTTGGTGGAAGGGTCTTGTCTTTCTGATTGACTGAGGAACAAAATAGTGATATAAAGGTCAACTAGGGTCTTGACCCAGGGATAAGTCTTCCTGCTTGAGTGATTGTGACTGTGTGCATGATTCTAAAGCCTCTCACTGATGAATTCCTTCTGTTTATGACAACTATTGTTAATGTGCCCTTGGTGAGGTCAAGATTTGCACTGTCAGCGGCAATAATTTACAACTTGTGCCGCTCTGTCAGTTAAACTACCAGTATAAAATGTTTGGCAGAAATAAACGTTATGTCAAAGGCAAAGCTAGATACAATTACAATAAGGTTTTTGTCATGTGTTAAACATCTACATTTCTTTTTATAGCATATCATATTTGGTGATTTAAAATCTGTATTGGTTCAAACTCGTATTTATGGTTAATAGTAAGAGTCAACAGAAAAATCTCGGATAGATTTACTATAAAACTGATAGGTTTAGAGTTTCCAAGCCCACATCTGAACAGACCTTAAAAAGTGGCCTGCTTTTACATTTTAAGTTTGTCTTGTGCACACCTTGTGATGCTTGTGTGACAATCTAATAAAAATATAGGCTATTGTTAATATTTCTTCTAAACTGTGATTTTGAGACATGTGCACCTAATGTGATACAGTTTGCAAGTCCCTACATGTGCTTGATAAATCATCTGCAGTATGTATCGGATTGTACGCACAGAAAGCATATTGCACAGCTTCCAGATCATTTATTTTAAAGGCTACATGCAGGGATGAACTAGTTCTGCTTGCACAATGCAGTGCAAAAATGTACTGCATTGTTAAACCAGAAATATTAAATCATATAAATCGTATTACTACTGTTGAAATGTCACAGGTTTGACAGGGTAAAACCCAAATTCCTAATGTGGCATCATACTTGTGATGACAAATATGGTGCACTAGTATTTCCCCCTTTAGTCCCTACAAGTGTTATTTGTCTTTCCTCCAACAAATAACCGGCACTGTGTGACAATAGTTGCTCCACCTCAGCCACACTGTTCTATTGTCCTATGCGGTTCAGGAATATAGCTCCAAATGTAGGATGTAGGGGTAGCTTTTACAAGGGAAACAGATAAAATACTTTTTACACTACCATTACTTCATTGGATGAATAAGTACACATTTTTCAATGTTTCATATGCTGGTTTGCAAAGATCTGCTGTCTATCAGGTGTTTTGGTCAGCCTTGCTTTGACATTAGGCCATTGGTGTGTGGACAGTTTCGGGCAGAGATTGGAGATTCATTGCTGCTTTGCCTCTGTCAGCTGTAGCTCCAGAGTGTGTCAGATAGTTAGATAGATAGATAGACAGACAGACAGACAGACAGACAGACAGACAGACAGACAGACTGCTAAAGATACCAATCTGTCAATCAGGATCAAAGTAAGACTTGGAGGAAAGGTGTGGGGAAGATTTGTACAGAAACATGTGAAGGCAGAGATGAATAGACCCTGTAGGGACAGCATTAAAAAAATGTTCCTACATGCAGCCAGTTCAGTTGTGGGTTATCGTACCGTTACGGAGACGAATAACTTGCTGAGCAAATGTTCAGTCGCCTCTTGTCTATAAAACCCAACTCATATCATGATTGATGGATCTTTTTGCTTTGGCACAGGAACTCCTGGTTTTCCCAAATCTAAATGCTCACAAATAATTTCAGTGGAGCGTAGTGTAATAAAATCCTTCCCAGTGCTGCCAACTCTTAAAGCAAGATCGTTTTAGGGGTTTGCAAACATGAATCACACTGTCTAACTCTCTCCTCCATGCCTATCTTTTTTCACACAGAGGCAGGTTCTGGTAATTAATGAATTTATTGTTTGGATTCATGCACATATTATATTTCAATTAGAAAAGGAGCTTTAGCTCCAAGGTAGGACTTTCAATCTACCCAAACATTAATCTTCTGCTGCCTCTAAAATGTTTGCACAAAGATATGTGTGTGGGTGCCTGTTTGCTTTTGCCAAACTGTCACTTATCTCCCTTCCTGTTATGCTGATCAGAGGATTCCTTCTTTCTGTTACAGCACATAGTTTTCATTCCATTTAGTCCAGTTCAAACTGAACTCATGTAAAGGTTTCTTTGTGCATGATATGAGATGCCCATGTGCATATGATAGTGGATCAGATAGGATATCAGATGAGTTTCCTACACTGTTTGCGCTGCAAAATATTTTTAATCTGTGCTTTTATTGTCTTGTAATGTTGGGTCTTGTCAGAAGTTATTGCTTTAAAAAACATCCCTGTAGCTTGGTTGTGCTTGCACATATGGGGAGGGAGCAATTATAAAGAGTCTCGGTCTGCTTGTAGCATGAGGAGCTGTATCTTTTAATATGTGAAATCTGATAACAGTCTGCATAGTTTTCAAACCTCCTCACCCACATGAAAAGAGAGTCCCACTCGCACTTACAGACACAAGAATCAAGAATCGGTTTATTTATATAGCGCCAATTTACAACAGATGTCGTTTCAAGGCACTTTACAAGATTTTACAGTTCCCCTTACAATCCCTGTGTAAGCATTACAGTTCTCCCCACTAGGGGATCTGGTCATTTATCTGGAGTTTATGGCCATTGTAGTGAGGTCATGAATTTCTGTGTGTATCTTTTTCCTGTAATATTATATCTTTAGTTCAGCTATTTGCCCTGTGTATCATATTGTCAGACAAGCCAGAAACTGTTTTAATATTAACTTTTTGTTATGCTACAACTTAGATAGGCAATGTAAGATACATCATGACATTGTATGGCAGAAGCTAAATAGTATAGGCCTGTCAGACCAAATATGAATTATCTTTCAGATCATAAGCAGTTCAATTAACTGAACAGCATTCTTCCTATTATCTAATTTTGATAAAAGTAATTAAAAAAGAGTTGCTTTCAAACAAAGAGAAAATGCCCACACTGTTTGTTGATGTTTTGTCCACACACGAAGCCCAATCGTAAACCTGTCTTTCAGGTCTTACATTGAACAGGTGTACAAACTAGGCTTTGCAGCAGTTTTCCTGTTTTTTCTTTAATGTGCCAAAAATTAAATGTTGCAGAATGTTACAACTTACAATGGACTACACTGAGATCAATCACAGAAGGTTTTACCCATCATTGAATGTTAGACTGTCAGTTAAAAAGGTGTTTTTATGTCCACATTTTTACTAATAGACTACCTTAGTTACCTACCTATTTGTTCCCTAAAAAAAGTCACAACAGCTGTGATTCAAACTTTTTTACATTTGTGAATGTCCCCTCAGTTTGCACAGGTTTTGGGGAGGGGGGTTGGAGTCCATACTTCACCTTCAAATTTTAACTACCACTGGTCTTAAAATTGTGCACCTTAATTGAACTGGACTTTAAGGACATTTACAGCAATGGAGTTAACCTCACTTCACCTGGTTTTCAATGCTATTTTGTTGTTTTTTATTCAGTCTTTTTAGTGATGTATTCCTTTTGAGTTTACTTTGACTGAACTATACTAACTTGTATGTTAAACAACATGTTGCGTTTAAAAGGATACCCTTTGTCTCAATGGGATTTACCTGTTTAACTAGTTATGGGTTTAACTGTTTTTAGCAGTGTTGTGTGACTTGACAAATACTCTGTCTATTAGTAAAATAGACGGAGACAAATCAGGCTGAGGAGCCTCCTCTAGATAGATATTCATTTCAGTTAGGTTTATATGCTCCATTACCTTTTTTAGGTGGATTTCCTTTTGTATCTCGATCACTAATAGGAAGGGAGAATTGTTTTGAAAAAGGCTTAATAAAACCGGGTATTGGCCTTTTATATTAAGTAGACCAGAACATTTAAGCTTAAATAGTCTGTTATATTTTTTAAATTGAGTGGAACTGATTTAATGACATTTTACAAAACAAATGGAGTATGAAGTAAAAAGTTTCCCACACATAAAATGTTTATCACCTGTTTGACCAGGCAGTACAGAGGAAATGGACCAGCTCCTTCTCATTTTGACCATTACAAGCTCTTATATCAAGCTAAAAGGCGCTTATTCAGAAACAATGTTATCATTCAGTTGGAAGAAAATACAATACTTATCTAATAAATCTCAGCTTTTTAGTAGCCAAACACTTATCACAACCAAGTACATTACTTTGTCCTTGTCTGTAAGTCTTAAAATAAATTTTCTTTTCTCTTGTTTTCTTTTCAAAACGGTATATTTATCTGACGGATACTCTCTTTTATTGTCTTTGTGGTATAAAAGAAATCCAAACAGGTTTTACACTGTATGAGCATACCCTACATCTAAAGTCAAGCTGTTGCAATCAATCAGTCTTGTGCCATTAAATTTATACCCCCTACCACCCGTCCCACCTATTAAGAGTGCAGCTATACCACAACTTCCACTCCCAGCAGTAAGCTTGCTAAAATACAAGACATTTGTCATATTTATTATAGTCATTAAAACCTTCCACACTGCACAGAATATCTTCATCCTTGTATCCTTTAGAGGCACAAGAGTAAATGGATCAGGTTATTGCCTTCACTTAGGGGCACCGATATCAGCCACAATAATCTTTGTCCTCAACCACAGTCTGTAAAATTTAGGACTCTGACATATCCCTGCAACTCTGACAAATTGGAGCCAATGAGACTACTGAAGTATTCTTGGGTCTTTGTGGACTGAATGTTTGAAGTCTTGGTTATACTGCAGAACAAATTTTTGCACAGATGTGCACCTTTTGGTTGTGTATGCTCCCAAGTGAGAGTTTTACCTGACAAAGTAATTAAAAAAAATTTCCTTGCTTTATCAATTGTTGGTATTTGTAAATATACTCAGAATCTAAAATGCTTGTCAACATGAATGTTAACTTTTTACAAAAAATGTTTGGGATGTGGTTATCAGGTTTAAAAAAAAAGTACTGTACTGTTTCAATTCAGTCTGATTGACATTCTTTTTTATGCATGAATTTTGTAGCCAACTTTAGATTTACTTTTTTTTTACCCTTTTTGGCCTATTTCTTTGATAGTTATTATTAGAAGCATAAAAAATATTTAGTTTTTTTCTTTCTGCCCTAATGTACTCAATTACTCTGACAGGAAGCAGAGATGGTATCACGCATCTGTGCTTAAGGATGAATGGCTGAAAAGTCATCAATTTAATACCTCTTCCTTTTAAAAAGTCACTCTCTCAGTACTTCTTTTTGGAAAATGTAATTAATTCTTAACGTATTCCACTCTGAGTATTATTTCATCCCACAAGTAATATTGTCATAAATTACAAAAAAACACAAAAGCTAATAATGAAGAAAAAAAATCAACCAGTTTACATACAATGGCTTGTTTGTTAAATTATTAGTTAAAACTAGCTATGACCACAATCTTTACTTTGAGAGACTAGATACCTCTAAAAAATTACATTTCAATTCAGACTGTTATTATGTAACATTGTTTTTTCTCCTCATTACTTTTGCAGTGTTTACATATTACTCCATTACACCGCACTCTAAATCTTGCTTGGTTCATGAATTTCCACACTTCATTTGTGTTCTGACATTATGTTTTTTCTTGTCACAGCATGCCCACCAGGTACATTTAAATCGACCCAGGGTCCAGGTCTTTGTCTGCAGTGCCCTCCCAACAGCCGATCCACAGCTGAGGCTGCCACTATCTGTGTTTGCCGCAACGGCTACTATCGTGGCGACGCTGATCAACCGGATGAACCTTGCACCAGTGAGTGTAGCATACATAATGTTTTGTGTTGCACTCATTCACTGTGACTCAATGAAATTCTGATAGGATAAGAATTTGATAGAGTTCTGTTTTGAAAAGATAGAGTTGGCATTATAAGACGAACTAGACAGTCACAATCTTGCTATCTTCAAGCCTGTGCATGCTGCTGCATTTAAATTAATTCGTATCTAAATCCATAAATGTCTCTTCAGTATGGCTGTAACAATTACATTTCCATTGCAGGGTTTTCATTGCTGACTTCTCCATCAATGTGCCAATTAGCAATTTTGGTTTTCCATCTCTTGTCTTTTTTTTCTCCCTTTCTCTTATTTTTTGTTGTTCATTTTGTTTGTCTGTTATCATCCCCTGAAGTCCTAATTACTCAGACAGATGCTGTGAAGCTTCAACACTGTCCTGCCGTTATCCGCTGGAGATCCAATAAGGCCTTACACAGCATCATGCTTACCTTAATATGATGGAAAAGCAAAATGCTAAGCTTTCCTGCTGTCCCTGTTGACACAGAGTAATACAGGAAAGAACCTCCAAAAACTTTACATTGAGGCAAAAGCTGTGGGGTTTTCTGTTAATTAATTGCTGATTTTGTAACAGATTTGGTTAATTGGCTTCAGGAATTGGCTTTTTCCAAAGGAGTAAACAGATACATAGCCTTTACAGCTAGTAACCATATTTTTTTCTAGATACTGTTTAGCCATATGTTTTTCCATGGGTCTATAATGATTGTCTTAAAGCTACATGGAGAACAACCTCTGTATGGCTTCAATGCAACTGTTGCCTTGGTAGGGGTATTAGCATTGCTTATTGTGGATATGGTTTAAGGCAGACCTTGACCAGGGACACCGTAGGTCTGTGTCAAGAATACATTGAAGACCTTCTTAGTCACAAGTTAAATTTGGGAACTTTGGGTAAAACGTCCTGGATGGCAAGGCCCTAAGGCAGATGAAATTGATACAGATTTTCTTAAGGCTCTGGAAATTTGGGGTTGTGTTGGTTTATGCAACTCTGTAATATAATTGACATCTGAGGCAGTTCCCCTGGATTGGCAGAGCAGGGGTGAAGTCCTATTTCAAAAAGGGGATCACATACTGTTCCAACAACAATAGGATCACTGTCTTTAGCTTGACTGGTGAGGTATCTTCAGTGGTTCTGGAGGTCTGCTCGATAGTCAAACAGTGGACTTAGGAGAAACAATGTCATTTTATGCCATGGACCAGTTGACCAGCTGTACATCCTCAGCAGGGTCCTGTAGGATGCATGGGAGCTCATCGAAGACAATTGTCTGCTAGATGGTTGAACAGCAGACTTGGTAGAAAAACAGTGCTGTTTTTAGCCATGGAGCTCAAAATCCTCAGCAGGACACTGTAGGATATATGGGAGTTAACCAAACCAGTTAACATGAGTTTTGTGGACCTGGAGAAGGTATTGGACAGTTTTTTCTCTTGGAATGTTGTAGGGTGCCCCCGAAGTAAAAGTTACAAGACCTCTAATATGTCCTTGTGCAACTTGTACCAGAGCTTGGTCTGCATTGTCGGCAGCAAGTTGCTCTGTTTCCAGTGAGAATTGGACTCAGCTAAAGTTCCCTTTTGTCATCATTTCTGTTCCATTTCTTTTAGGTACATAAATTCTACATGCAGGCAAGTTTTAAGGTGATCCTTTTCGTGTCCTTAGGTTCAGATCTTTGCATTTTGAAAATAATCCAAAAAAGGTAGAATACCTACTCTGGGTTACATATGAGGTGCTGAGTTTCTCTGGGTCTTGAGTAGGAGTAGGAGGTCAATAGGCAGATTGGTTCTGCATCTACATTGATGTATACACTTTACCACTCTTCTGGGGTAAACATAGACTGAGCTAAAAGGCTCTTAATTTATCTATGGTCAAATAATGAGATTGCAGTTAAAAAGCAGCTGAAATAGTTTTTCTCTGCATTGAGTCTGGGCTCTCCTTTCGAGATTCAGTAATAAGCTTTGGTATCCAAGGTTGACAGAGAGCCTCTGCTCCTCCACATCGAGAGTAGCCAATTAATGTGCCTCAGCCTCCACGACACGATCCTGAAAAAGCTCATCAATGGATTAATAGATGGATGCTATAGAGATATGTTAAAGCTGCAGAGGTATGTTAAAGCTGAAGAGGGCAACATTACACCATGGCCATAAAAGCTTTATTGCCTTGCATGTGTTGCCATCAACTTCTCTGTGTTTTTGATGCCGTGGGGGAAGAAAATACTTTTCTTTCCTCTTGTGTTTTGTGTGCTCTAGAACACACTGCACAACTTCACAGTCAATTCCGAAATTTTATATTATCTACAGCATCTACCTTGAGGCCTTGCAGAATCCCATGGCAAACTCCACAGAACAGATCCCAAAAGCCTAAGCAGCCTGTTACTTTTTTTCTGATTTTTCTGATCATTTATGCCTTATCCCCTTCCTTAAATTGGTTCTTTTTTTTCTATTGCTGATTTTCTTCATTCTTCACTCAACAGGGAAAATATCTTCAGAATCAGTAAACCTTTGAAAATACATTCTATCTTACAAGTACTAGATATTAATTAATGTATTGTTAAGGTTATTAAACACTGACCAGTTTATTTAGCCCGTTAACAAAAATACTTACGTCTTTTAAAGCCATACCCACAACCAAAATGTAACCATTACGGATACATTGAAGCTAGGATTTGGTAGCCCTTTTAACCACATTTAGGCATCAGTGGTTGTCTTTACATGTGCATCAACTGTATAAACACAAATTCAGATTGGTGTTATAGAAACAGTGTATAACCCAAAGATTGATTGATTGACTGATTGATTGATTGATTGATTGATTGATTGATTGATTGATTGATTGATATGGCATTAAAAAATATCTTACTTGTGATTTGAAAATTAGCGGAATCCCAGTTTTGCATAACTGTAAAGGAGTTTGGCCAACTCTTCTTTGTAGAATTGCTTTACTTCAGAAAAACAAGGTTTTTAGGTACAGCCTTTTTAAAGGTCAAACCAGAGATGGTTTATTACACATCCGACCTGTCAACATTTAAAAAAAATAGGTGCTATGTCCTAATCCCATCATGTGACCACTTTTAGTTGCCACCGTGATGAAGCTTTAAATTAGTTTTAGTGACTTTTTAATTGATCATCTGTTTTGTACTAATTACAATTATTGATGGCGTGGTGAGTTAGGTTTAACCTTATTTTGTTATTTTTATCCAGAAACAGACAAACATTGTCAACTGGTCAATTCCAGCCTATTTACAGCAATGTTAAATAAATTGCATTATGCCTGCCAAATGAAAAATACAAGATTAAAAAATTCACATTTAATCCATGATTTTTCACATAGCGGCAGAGTAGTTTGGATAGATTTCTCCCTTAATAAATGAAATCTGAATTTAAATATTCATTCTTAAATTTTTGTTTTTGCTATTTTATTAAAACTTCCTTGATTTTAAAAATATTCATGTGTAACATAAAGCTTAAAAGTAAGGTTCCCAGCCACAGCACTGCTCCCTTTGAAGGTCTCAACCTACTACTGGAGCTGAGCTTGATTTGCTGTGGGTGCCTGGCAGCACAGCAGGAGGGCCCCTGAGATCATCCTAGTAAGAATCTCTTTAATACTGTGGGTCCTGATAAGAGTGCTGCCAAAGGAGCTTAAATCAGAGCTGTATATAGCACCAGAAGCTGTAGCTTAAGTGCTTCTCACAAGCGTCTGAAGTCCGGGTCCTTGTATGCTCCAAATCAGCTTGATTAGCTTGCTCACTGATGCCCAATCCCTGGCTCTCGCAGCAGGGGGGCTCTCAGTGTATCCTCCCACCTTCACTAGCCTCCTCCTTTAGGGTTCTCAATATTTCTGATCTGGGCTGGATTTCCAACTGCCCAATGTGTCCCTCACCCCTCGTTTCTCCCTTTTCAGTCTTTCACTGTTTTCAATCTATGCCTTAGGGTAGGTACACCACAAATGTCCCGTCTCACAGCAGGAAGCTCAACATTCTTAGTCAGGCTACTCAGCAAAGTAAGTAGGTCTACTTTTGGGACATAACTTTGCAGTCCTCTTTGCTGCTTCCTGGTCGCATCTCTGTATTCTAACCCCCATGGTGACCTACACTGTTTCTAGTTTCTCATGAGTGTCAATTTGAGAATTGTTTATTATTATTATTTTTATTTTTTGTACATTTGAGAGCTGTTGGTAAAGGTCAGTCACTTCTTGCATGCTCAGCCATGTGGATTATCTTAATATATGAGTCAGGAGAGCCAACTCACCCAGTAGTAACTGTGGGGACTCCTGCTGTTAAACTTCTGCTCATTGGTCCATTGCAAATAAATATGACGGAGAATAACGATCTGAGCCGTTCAGTAAAAGGGAAATACACCATAATGTTAAAAGAAGGAAAATATCCCTTTAACATGTACAAAGGAGTTACCTGTAATCAGGTACCATTTGAATAATTAAATAAACAAGGAAAAGAAAAGAAGTGACCAAGTTATATTTTTTTATATGCAAAGTTCATTATAAAAGTAAACATGTAAGAAGAAAAATGAATCCTTTTGAATTTGCAAATATTATTTCTCCTCCTTGACTGAGTACTAGTTTGTGACGGACATCAAATAGAAATTGTAAGCTAACCCACATATACATGCAGGGTTGTAAATGTCTGATAGATATCAGTATGGCAGTGTTTCTTTTAATTGCCTGTTCAACCTACTTTTTTACCTTTGTTTCAACTTAAGTTTTGGCTTGTTGTCCTTTTCCAAAGAGAGACAGCAGTAAGCTGTCGCTGTTTGCTATAAGATGGACTTTACTTTCTTAATTGCTGCTGATGTCAGGTAAATCTACTGGCAGCTGGGCAGTTTCCTTCTTCAGTAATGGTATAAATCACTGGAACTAAAATCTCATATTATTTTCTATATGTGATACACCAAAAATATCATCAAGTATTAATATTATATATTTAGCTGGATTAACAGGAGTTTTTGACTAGTGAGAAGCCCAATAATACTGTGTTTTAAGGTAAAAAAATCTGCATTACCTGAGAGCTGTCAACAACACCCCATAGAATGGAAATTATTCAGGACAAAATACACAAAATTATGTATATTCACTATATGAAAGGTGAGAAAACTGTACTGTTATCTCGCAATGTTTAACTTTTATGCAGGCTGCTGCAAGAGTGAACTACACTCCAGCAGGGACTAGTTAACTAAAGTCTTTGGTATTCAGGCAAATATGACATTTGGGTCATTTTTTTACTTGGCAAAAAGAAGCTACCCGCTATTGGTTGTCAGTTTATTTCTGCCATAAGCATGCAAGCAGTTTAACAACTGGAAAATGTTCTATCAGTTCTGTTTGTTGCTTTCTTCTTTGTTTTTTTCTGATAGTCTGTGTTGGTTTAAATAGCTAATAAAATATTTATGCCAAACAATATAAATTCTTGAGACAAAGACTCAAAGATCTTGTTGACAAAAAACAAAAAGATATATCTTTTTGTTTTTATTTACTACAGTAAATGATCACGTTTCCTAACATGCCACAAACCCTCCCCTTTGAACTTTCTAAGGGAGCACTCCAGTGTCGTATTCTGCAAAAAGTTTTGTTCTTTGGGACGGAAAACAAAATATGTGGCTAGTAGAACATATTTTGTTTTTGTGAATGTTTTAAATGTTTGTTTTATGAGCCACATTTGAATTTGTAAAGCTCTTCAGTGGAAGAGCTTTTGTTTTTTACTTTGCAGCTCAAATTACAATCTGATTACCATCCCATAGTGTGAAATATTATATTTCAGAACATTTCCTTTGGTCTTGCGACTTTGATTAGGGAGTTTATCTCTGCATCTATTTTAGATAGGAAATATGCAATATTTATTAGTATGTTATGTATGATTTTAATTGATAGAGAAAGACTTGCCAAAGTAGAATGGAAGTAGTTGAGATATAGTTGGACATCGGGGGAAGTGTTTTTCACTAACGCTGCAAGTTTGGGGCTAAAGTGTGTGACAGATGTGATGGATAATGCAGAAGATACTCACTGGGCATAGACTGAACAGCTCCCAGGAGAGTCCATAAAGTAATACTTGTCACTCAAACACACTTTTGTGTCATACCTTTACTCGACAAACAATGCATCATGTGGCATCCAAGTACCTGATTCTGTGTCATTTGACGACCTGCAGCTTGAGCCATATCTGTCCCCCTTGGCCAGACCATAATCATCACACTATGTAGGTCATCTCCCTTGCTTTGCTGAGTTGAGTTTGCAGTCTTAATTTAACATTTATCTCACCTTTACTTTTTCCCTTCTTCGCTCAAGTTCTATATGTTTACGAAATTTGACATTGCAGAAATTATTACTTTTCTTAATGACCTATGTTAATACTGCTGATTAAAATAGACTGAACTCTACTGAAAAGTCACTGTAAAGTGCACCTTGGTATGTTCTAAGGTTTTTGAGAAACTCTTTTAATATAT
>JAVLVB010000463.1:46871-62654 GCA_032876305.1 Orestias chungarensis | reverse complement strand
ATATATATATATATATATATATATATATATATATATATATATATATATATATATATATATATATATATATATATATATATTCAATAACCTTGTACACATTAAGCCTCCATGACTGCTTCATTCACCCGAGCAGCACCAACAAAGTGCTTTGTTGAGCTTGCGCTTTGTCTGCTATTTGAGAGTAAAGAGCTGCTGCTGTGTAGCCTAAGGGAAAATGAATCTCCACTAAGCAAATTTTTTCACTGCCATTTCAGCAAATTTCACCTTGTCGAGAATCAGGCTTCAATTGCTGGAGGTTGAATAAGCCCCAATATTAAGTCACCACTCAACCCAAGCAGCCGTTGTATTAGTTCTTGATTTCTCTCTGAATATAGTTTTTAAGGTTCTGTTCCAGCTGGGGGGCATAACAGCATGAATGAAATGCTGAATTTGCAGAGCAACTTCGTTAAGAATACTTTATGCAACAATGTATTTTTGTAAATACCAAATACATGGTAGAAATGAACATTTTACTGCAGAAACTGTGAATGTCAATAGAATAAATTATCTTTCATTTGTGCTTCAAATTAAGAAAAATCAAACATAAGTCTTTGATATCTGCACTCGTATTTATTGGCGTCTTTTGAATGAGTCATTTAACAGATTGGATTTTTTTTTTCATTCCTTCACATTCATTTTCTTTGCTTCAAGCATAATGGCTGTTTTGCCAAAAATACAATATTTCAAGACATAAAAGTGGCACGGTCAAATTTAAATTAGTCTCACACCATTCCATCAGTTAATTTTTCATTATTTCTAGATTATTTATACATAAGAAGAGGGTATCAGAATAGGCTTTGAGCAGGGTAAAACAGTAAAACAAGTAACTAATGTTATTACCAAGCAAAAAAAAGCCAAACAATAATGACAGAGACTATTGGAAAAAAAACCCCAAAGAAGACAGCAAAAAAAAGCGTTATATAAAGGCCGTACAGCATTGTTAATTGAATTTTATAGTTTATAGAACACAATACTTTTATTGAGTTTTGTTTGAAAAACTGTGGCTTTCGTAACAATGAAGATATCATGAAGGGAACTACAGAAATCAATGAATAACACAATGGGGGAAAAGTACTATGTAAAAAGTCTCCCAGTTTCAGTAAAGCAGAGATTTTGCAATGGGGAGTCACATGGCCATGTATACAGAAGCTAAATTAATAAGAAGAAATTTGGCAGCTTTTAGACATTGTTATTCCGGATCCAGTTGTGTCGAGCACTGTCACCAGATTCATATGGTTTTGTGTGAGCATCTTTCTCCCATCAACCTTGTTATCAGAATAGCCTGATTTATTTTGCTAATCCTTGCTTTAAATCTGCAAGTTTTTTTGGCTCATCTGCAGTTAAGTTCTTCTGGAAAATTTTGGAATAAAGCTTAAATCTAAAGCCTAATGTTTTGATTAAAAATAAAGCTAAAATGCTGACATGACTATTGGTGAACTCTATCACTTTCACTTGGTTGGGTCAAACAAAGAAATGAGGCGGCTGGATAGCTCAATTGGAATGTCACCGTACTTCCAATCCAAAGGTCATGGGTTTGAATCCTGCCCAGGGAAAAAAATACACTACAGCATCCAGTGTGGGTCCTTAGGCAAGACCCTTTGCGCTACTGCCTACCTGGCACCTGCAAAATGGCTGCCTTGGTGTGGTTTACACCAAAAACAATTTCCTACGGGATCAATAAAGTATACATTATTATTATTATTAAAATCAGCTTCTGCTGATTATTGTTTTCTGTGTTTCCAATAATTTGCCACAGATTAGTTTGACATATCAAAAGTAAGAATGCCTTTTAAACTCGTTGAGCAAACAAATCATGTTCTGGAATTGTTTACCCAGATGACACATATAAGGAAATGCATATCTGTTGTTAGAGGAAATGGTTTCAAAAGTTTTTTTTGCCAGAATCACATGTTCCTTATTTGTTTTAAAAAGGAGGAAAAAAGGCAATTGAAAGTTTGACTGTAATGTTTTTTTTATTTTTTATTTTATTTAGGATTTTTAAATTTTGATTTAAATTTTGATTTAAATTTAGATGTTATTTGGAGTTTAAGTAAATCAGAAAAGTTAAAAAGGTGTTACAATTAAAACAATTTAACAAATTTTAATATTGCTGAACTGAAAATTCTCAAAACAATCGTAATAGTTGGAAACATATTCTTATTAAATCATTGCAGGTGTTCCATCCAGTCCAAGGAACGTGATCTCCATTGTGAATGAGACATCAGTGATCCTGGAGTGGCATTCTCCCAGAGAAACAGGCGGCCGAGAAGATGTCGTTTACAACATTGTGTGCAAGAAGTGCCGAGCTGACCGACGCTCCTGTTCACACTGTGATGAGAACGTGGACTTTGTTCCTCGACAACTGGGTCTGACAGAGACTAGGGTGTTCATCAGTAACCTGTTGGCCCACACCATCTATAGTTTTGAGATACAAGCCGTCAACGGTGTCAGCAACAAGAGCCCATACCCAGCACAGCACGTCACCATAGACATCACTACCAACCAGGCAGGTGAGTGCCCAATATTAGATTTGATTTATTTGACCTTTTTTTTTTTGTTTATTTGTGTCAGTACAACTATACTATTTGTATTTCTTTTTTTGAAATAGCAAATTTTATATTATCGTACACTTACTATTGTGAATCTTGCCTACAAAAAGAGTAATCTGGCACTCTATGCATTTCAGAGTTACATTTGTTTATTTGTTTTGTAATTTTTAGCAGTCTTAATTAAATAATGAAGGTAATGAAGTAGGAGGCTGTTAGGTCATGTGTACATATGAATCCAACTTCTTTGGATTAAAGTAATTGCTTTCCTCTTTGACATCACACCTATGAAATACATATTTCTGTCCAATGTGCATCCATTCAAAAATGTTAGTCAGAACAAAATCAGCTCCCTGCTATCTTTGTCTTTCCTTTATGGCTTTTTTTGTGCTCATCAAATCTTGTGAGAGAAACAAGACTGTTGCAAAGTCATAATTTTAAATTTTAGTTCTATAATAGTGGTAGAGCCAATCATCCCTTCTCAAGTAAAAATAGTCATAATCCTGATTTAGTTAGTATCTGTGGGTTTCTTCTTAATTTTGCTTCTTTAATAGATGTTTCAAATCATTGAACAAACACATTTTCATTTTCATTTATCCCATTTTGCATTCACTTATTGTCAGACATACATGGTTTTTATACATAATGGAGCAATATGATTAAAACTGTGAACACAGTAAAAAAAGGTTTACACTAACCTTTTAAAAGTATAGTTTATTGGTCAGTTTGATGTCTACTGTTGTATATTTTGCACATTGCAATGCGCAAAGAATCGTACCCTTTAACTTCAAACCAATGTAAGTTGTTGTTTAGGGATATTTACTTGAAAATCACTTTTTAGCATTCAGCAGTTACAATTGCGTTACACCTTGAAACAAAACCCAGTATATCTATCTTAAATTTGACAAAATTTTATAAAGTTATGTAGTTTATGTAAATGTTTCGGCTCATATGTAACATACATCTTCTACGCTAGGCGAATATATTGTCCCACTCTGATGAAATACCACATGTCAAATAAAATCTTTTTTAGTCCTTTTACTCAGCTTTAATTGTTAATTCAACTTACTCTACATTTATCCTTGGAACCAATAAATTTCTAATTGGTTTATCCGATTTCTTTTTTGGATTGGAGCATAGTTTGAAATTAAATCTGGCTAGACCGGTGAATGGCGTACTGCATTTGATTACATTTACTTTCAGAGGAACATAATGACCAATGCACTTGTATTTGTCCAATGGAAGCTTTGGAGAATAATGAGAGGAGAGATAAATCAGAATGGAGAGACCAGTTGATCGTTTTTTTTTTTTGTTTTGTTTTTTTTGTTTTGTTTAACAGAAGCATGGACCACACGAGCAAAAGATGGACAAATGAGGGGGTAAATAGGTCTGACTATAAAAGTGGCCTAATGGTTCTGACTGTACCTGTTTGACATGCTAATAGCACAGCTGACAGATAGATGTAGAAAAAGCATTGGCCATTCCTTTTGTTGAGACCTCTTGCAGTAATGAGGTTTGCTCCAGTTATCTTCCAGTCCATGTCCATCTTTACGTGGCCCTTTTGTCACCAGGTAATTGCGCTGTTCCTTACTTTGACTGTTTTTTTTTATCTCAGACCACTGATAATGCAGAACTACACAAAGAGTTTACAGTAAGAACATATAAAACAATTGATGAAAGACTTTGTTTCTGTGTCTGTAGAAATTATAAATGTGACCTGTTTTGAAGTATAAAATGTTGTATATCTAAAATAGAGATTTGTGTAAAATAGCAAAAAAAAAAAAAAAAAAAAAAAGAACAAGAAAACAAATTAAATCCCTGGGTAAACTCAAATGCATGGATGAATATCCTGGCAGATCTGATCGAGGTGTTTTAAACCAGACAGATTTAGATTTTTTTCCCCTTCTTTTTAGTCAGAAATACTACTATTTTTCATGTATGAAAACATTGCAGTTCTGGACAAATATTTGCAAATTTTGGTCAACATAAAAAAAGCCATAAAATAACTTAATATTTTATGTAAATCAAAACAGTTTAAAGAAAACAACAACGCCATAACCAAAGTTTGAACTGCAATGTATTTTTTATTATTTGCTGTTATGCAAAAAGAGTTTTAAATTATATTAAAATATAATGTCATCAATTCCTTAAAAAGCATTTTAAAGAAGTGAAAACATTAATTTACTAAACATTGTGACCTTTCTGTTAAATTAGTGATCGGTAGGTATTTAAAAAATATTCACTGTAGGCTATTTTAAGGTAAAGTAACTCCATCTTAAGCTGTAATAATATGTAGCCTAAACGTGTAGTATTAGAGCAGTGGAGTAAACTGGTTATTAATCATATGAGAGGACGAAAAGGGGAGTGAGGGGGTGGCCTTGATGTGGACATAAAATGAACCAATCAGACCATTCTACTGTGCTCAATCCTGGTTTGTGTCTGAAAGAAATACCTGATCAATAGTGTGATTTAGAAGTTCATTTTTTGCCCTTTCCTCCCCAAGAGATACTGTATATACACCCACAGAGACTGAGATACAACCCCACAAAGATTATATACTGCATATATACTCTTGCCTAGTTTTAGCCATATTTGTCTGTTATCCAAGGAGAACAAAATTAAGTTTTGTATGCCATATTCAGGAATTTCAGGGGAACATGACACTTTGTTCTTGTAGAGAATTCATTAAAATGGTAAAAGGTGGTAAAGACAAATGCGAGGTAGTCACATAGCTACTACCTAATTCAAAACATGCTTTGATCTCACAGCACAGCCTTTGTGACCTAGATTGTGTGCCAAACATCTCTGACCACAGAAATACCAATTATGTCTACAAACAACCCTCCTCTACTTGGCTGGTGTTTGAAGAGCTATTTCCAGAGAAAGACAAACATTACTGTCCTCAGCCTTCTATGGGCAAGTCTGAACGGGTGGGTCACATTCAAGATAGTGAGATCCATTGAAGTTGACTGAAATCCAAACAACAAGATGAATTAGAGACATCTGCACCCTGTGGAGTTGTGGAATCAGATGAGATGTTTGGCAAACATTTCCCTAGGAGATATTGAAGCCACCACTCAATCTGTGTCTCCAGTTTGCATTTGTGTAAGGGCTGTCCCCGAAAGAACCCCCATCCCGTGTTTGCTCAAGAACTAAACCTACATCACTTGAGAGCTGTTGTTCCTTTCTGGCATGCCTTTTTTAAATTTTATCCAGTGCTGGCTCCAAGTTATTTTAGATCCAGTCTCATGATCAAAAAGGTAATGTATTATCTAGAGGCAAAAAAAGAAACATTCTCAAAATGCTTAAATGCTTCCCAACTTCCCAATTTCAATTCACCACTTTTTATGCTTTTAGGAGACTGTATGGGTTTTGTTTTTTAATATGTCCACATTAACATCATAAGGTTTAATATTGTTAAAAGCTACTCCTTCATCCCTTAATTTGGCTCATGTGGATTAAATTTAAAACTGGCTTTGTTCTTTGTAATTGTTGTACAATTTCTGTACAACAATAGATCTATGAATTACAGTGGACTAATTGACAGATCCATGTAAAATCTTTCACCATGTTTCTGTCCCATGTCAGTATGACATTAAGGGGAATACCAGAATGTATTTATTTTTTTCTGTTTCACATAAATCACTAATAAAAAGTGACAGTAGGCATAGGTGACCCCATCTAGATGTTTGTACCAATGTGATTTTATGTACAAGGTGAATTGCTCCCCTTTTTTATATTTTATTTTACTTTTTTTAACAAAATATCCCTGCATACTGCTGCCTTCAGCATCTCCCTTGTAAAATGTGATTTTGAAATATAATTCAAGCCACTGGTATTTGAGAGAGGTTTCTGGTGCTGAACTGATCCCTCTCATGTAGTCATGGCTTGCCATCCTTATTACCAGTGGCTCAGAAGGCCTCTGGTAATAAGGTAGCAGCCATTGAATCTACAGCTTTGGCTGCACCACAGCACATGACTGAACTTCTCCCTTCTTATGTGACTCTGAATTCCTGTTATGTATTTGCTTGGTTCATTTTCATGTGACAGAATCTAAGAGCAAAAAAAAACAAATCAAGGCCACATTGGAGAAAGATCTGCTTGGATTATACTTGTAGCTGCTAATGTCTCCATATTTATTGCACTGGTGTTGAAAAGTACTTATTGTTGCTGCAAAATTACCAGACCTGTTCTTTCAGTTTTTGTCTACAATATAAATTACTGAAGATGGATTAAGGAATTATTCTGGCCTGGCAAAGTATTTATAATTCTAATATTCATATTGTTTAAAGTTGGGTTTTAAACATTTATAAGGTTACAGTTACAATTTTAAGTATATTTAACAGTGATTCTATGTGAAAAAGTAATTCATAGTAGTGTTTAATTGTGAAGTACGAAGACAAAATCATTTAGATTTCCCCAAAATGACTTCTGAAAGTCTGCAATTAGGAACCACTTGTAGTGCTCTATTGCTTAAAAGAACAAATACTTTCCCCAAATCAATCAATCAAATCAAAAATACTTTATTTATCCCAAAGGGAAATTAAATGTTGTTGGAGTATCTCATTTAACTGAGGAGTTGTTGTATATGGCAATGGTTGTAGTCAGGAAAGATCTTCTTCAGCGTTCTGTTAAAGAAAAAATATAACGATCAATATAATCAAATATAATAATAAATATAATGATACATATAATCAATATATAATTGATTATATTCATTGTAACTGTGGAAGTGGCTCAATGATGGCTTTCTTCTGTAATATTTCTGTTAGCTTACGTATGTTAATTTTAAAATGTTGCCCATAAGTTTTTGTTTTTGTGTTTTTTTCTTTTTTTTTTATTGCTATTTGCTAGTCAGATAAACCCACTCAGCTGGTGCTACCACCTGAGTGCTGACTGTTGAAAAGCTTATCCTTTTCATGAAATCATCGAAAATGTGCCTTAGAAAAGGCTTAGTTTGACTTTAAAATAGCCATAAAGCTGTATGTACATGGGGGAATAGACATAAACAGATGTAACACATTTTTTAATTTTATTTGCAAATGTATGTGTGTAAATTGTATTTTTTGCACATACAAGCAACCAAAAGGTAAAGCATCTATTTTATTCATTAAGCCTGACTTTTTCAGGGTAATGTATTTCCTAGTGTAAAAAAAACAAAACTCTAAATCACTGATGTACAGCAAGTTCAATATGCAGAACCCTTAATGTTACACAAAATTGCAGCAGCTGCACATAAAAAGTTAACATAATAAGAAAAGAAGTTCAATTTAATGTCAGATGGTCAGGGGTTATTCTAAGATTCTAAGCCGATTAAATCTACAAAGTTTAACATGTTTTTTTTTCCTATCATCTTTTTCAATCCATCATTCTCTATCGTCTTCTTATTTCTCACTAAGTCAGATGCTTGAAGGCTTTGACTTTGATTAATGGTGTAATGGCTGGGTTTCAAGTAGGGCCAGATAAAAGTGAAGCACAAGGAGCAAGGGATTGGCGGAATGAAGGGAGGCGAAAAAAGCTTAGGACACAGTTAACAATCACTGTCAGCCTCATTGTCCTAGGGTGACAATGGGGACACATTTGGAGGGGACAGCAGAACTTCATTGAGCTGGATCTTTCCCTTATTCAGCCATGACACATTTTCCCTGACAGGCTCCTCAAACATAGATTAAAAGGATACATATAAAAGTGCAAATGGTCTTTTTTTTCTTACTCATTCTAAAATCATAGTCTTTGTTTTTGCAAGGGTCGGTACTCAGCAGGATACTCAACTTGATTGAAGGGTATATCACAGAATATTTATAGTGTATCCTTTCAGTTTTGTTTAGAACTATAGTTGGCAGTTTTTAAATGATTGCTCCATCAAAAAGAAAATCTATAAAATATATGAGAGATAAAGAAATAACACTATGTAGGCAACACCAGGCCAAATTAACCAAGAACTTATCATGTTTTTGAAGCACCAAATTATGTGTCAATGCATAACATAATGATAGAAATTAGTAAAAGCAAAGACCGTAGCTTAAGGCTAACTACACAGAGTAAATATTCTGATTTAAGAAACCAGGGTCCAGACTAGGAAGCAGAGTCGTAGATTAGAACTCCTCTCTGCAGCTTCTCTACAGTTACCTACCCATTATCCAATTGAGACTTTGTCCAGCACATGGTCAAAACCAAATAAATTAAAGATCAATCTAAAAAGAGCGAATCCTGAAAATCTCATAAAGATGTAATCAACTCAGATCAAACAAAACTGTACAACTATTAAATGTGGCATAATTGGACATCAGATCTCCCTCTTTCTTAGAAAACTAGTGCCTTATAGAAATCAGTGCTGTTTAGTGAGCACAGGTTGCCTGGATTTGTCTGCAGTTAGCACACCAACAAACACAAATCTTTTCCCTTAAATTATCTTTAACTGTGCCACATCCAGTAGATGTTCTTCTTTCTTAATCTCTTTCTTCTTCATTTAGCTCTAGCAGGAAGGGGAAAAAAGTAAGAGCTGCAGTGAGTAATTGCGGCCAAGCATACAGGAAGAGAGCAGTTATAGATTTACTATAATCTGTAAACACCAGTATCCATCTTATATTGGAAAAACTACACAGAGACAGATAAAATGAAAATATGTAAAAATACAGCATTAAGTCTGACTGTTTATTCCCTCCTCAAGCACTTGAAAATTGCTCTTTCTTGCCATGTTTGTCGTCTCTCATTAAAATAATGACTGTGTATAGATATATTCAATATAAAAAAGGAATTCATGTTAATTTAGGCCAAATTCAATGCAAACTTCAGTTTTAGTCACCAAAATTGTCCACTCAGTTATATAATACAGCCAATCAGCCCCTCTCTTCTATGTTGAGGCTAGCGTGAACCTTCTTATCTGAAAAGAAAACAGTAAGCTACTGCTAGAAGTCATTGAAGAATGTGATATAAATTTACAGCATTGACAAAGACAAGGAGGGTGAGGAAAAATAAGAGAAGGTACGACAAAATTAAAGTTTGTTGATTGTTCTTTTCTTTCCCCTTACAGCCTTATTCTTGGTCGCCCTCCTTTTCTTCTCCTATTAGGCCTGGTCCTCCACTGGTTGTCCCAAGATTTTATGTGAAAGTATGGCCAATCAGATCAGTCATCAGATCTAGCCACCACAACTGACAAATACGCCCACAAACAGAGAGTGAGCACGTATTTGCTGTGGAATCATACAGATGCTCATCATGTTGCGTTCATGGGCCCATCAACAAATTAAAATTCATCCATGCCTAGAGTCATGTGCTCTGTTGATTAATATATGCGCTTTTTGTAATTTCTTACTGTTTTTCTTGGGTTTTTGGCAAGAATGATATGATATACAAATGTCTCTTTTTAACCAAACAAAGCAATTATAAAAGTGTAGTTCGGTTGGGGCTTTGTTATTAGACACAAGAATAAAACCCAAAAAACACATTGTCTGAGAGAAACTTTAAAGTGTCTGTGAAGTTCCTGTACCAGAACCATTGAAGAGGTAAACCTCTTAGAAGGCATAAGCTAATATTATTAATTTACTTGTCGAAAGCCCCGTTAAGGTGTTGAGTCAGTCTGAGCTTGCCCATTTAGTTTAGAATTGGTATGTTTAATACTGTTTCTCTCACGAGACCTAACAACTTCATGCAATTTATTTGTTCAGTTTCCAGGTCTCACAGGTAATACTAAGAAGCTCACTATGTCCATTTTTTAAAATTAGCGATAAGACAAGTCTAAAACAAAACCTTTAATAAATTAGACTTTGTCTATGCATCTGAAAACATAAACTGAGAATCAGAGCCTCTCTCCATGGCATCACCCCCCCCCCCACACACACAGTGCAGGAATTTCTGAGTGGTGTACCCATCCCCAGGGCCTTTCAGGAACAGTGTGCCTGTGGCTGGTAATTGATAATGCAGCCCACACAGCCCTCACCCTGGTCAGTGGAGCATGAACTACAAACCTTAGCAGCAGAGAGAGGCTGGAGTGCTCTGAGGTAAAGCTCAGCCTTCACATTTCTGTGTGGAGAATGAGTGAGGGAGGAGTTAAAGCTGAGACCTACAAGGGCAGATGGGGCATAATCTACAAATACAGAACGCATTAATTCCCCCAGATTTGCATTTTCCCATGTAGGAGAGTAACATGAAACTGAAATCCAGAGATGTTGAATAACCCAACTTCCCTACAAAGCATGACTTGCAAACAACAGACAAAAAGGTTAAGGTTTTTTTCTTCTTAGTCCATTGTCTGACTGCTTGTGCAGAGGGACTATATGGGACTAGGTGAAAACCTACAGAAAAATGAAGCAGGGTTATCCCTAAAGGTTTGTGGGACTGCTAATAGGCTAAAAATGCATATTTCTAGGTGAAGTTAAGCCTAGCCCTTGGTATTAAAAGAGAAGTATCTGATTGGACCAATAGGACCGAATCTCATTCTTATCAGAAATAGTCGCATGTTTATAAGTAATGTTTATAGGGCAATGTGGCTTAAGTAATGAATGATTTAAGATTTGTAGTAGATTGTAGCACCTTAAAGAGCTTGGTTGTTGCAAGTTTAAGCTGCAATGATTTTTTGTTGTTTTTTTTCCCATTAAATAATGCGTTCCTACGTGAAAGGCTTTATTATTGAACTTACCTAAAGTCAAAAATCAACACATAAGCATATCATTCACATAAAATGCGCTAAACGGCTCACTTGATGAGATGGCACGATATTGCAAACTTTTGGTGCATTAATCTAGATTAATTGACAAACCCTATAGGTATGGTCAGGTACACAGAGGCTGAAGGGTGGAAAATTCTCTTCAGCGTGGCCAAAATACTGTTTACATTGTAATGATATCATTCCAAATAAATCCATTTCACAAGTAACATTTAATATAAAAATAATGAATTGACTGTTTCTGTTTTTTTGACATTAGCTTTTTATAATACCCTAAATTTCCTATTCCTATTTTGTTTGTCTGTATATAAAAACTAATATTGTACGAAAATCAAGATTCTATTAGTAAATTATCAGAGGATCTTTTTAAAGTTTCCTATTGGATATTATGGGTTTTATAGTGTGTGTGACCCTTTTTGGATAAAGCAAGCTGCACCTCGACTTTATGTAAATAAAACGGAACTGATGTGACACTCGACCTCTTGAAATCCAACTTGGCACCACAGAAAGCATGGCAGGGCTGCACACTAAGGCAATGAATAGGAAACATTAACATGATTTATTCTTTGGATGTAGACCATTATAGCTCCTACATTCAGACCTATGTTAATCAACAGTAGATTAATTTCAACATCCGTCCTTGCCTGACTAATGTTACGGTACTTTGGTTTACAACTCAGCCAGATTACTTATATTTATTGCTTTTACTCAAATCAAATATAACATAAACACTGCAGTCAAATCTGACGTCTATATTGTAGCCAACCGATAATATTTAATCCTATAACACCTATAGCATGAGATATTTATGCAAAATCAAAATTATTTATAAAACATTATGAAATAAATTTGAAACGTGCCAGAGATTTCTTTGGAGCACAACTGTGGTAAAGTTTAGTTATCATCTATCTTGTCACCCACCAAGCCAGGCTTTGTTTGAGATATTACAGTTTTAGCATAGGAATTTGACCCTATTGCCAAAAGTACACAATGTTAGAGGAATACCTCGATTATAACAAAGCTTAATCTCAAGTATTACTGCTTTAACTTGATTAACTTGATCTATTACATCATAGTTGTAATGTGAAAAAGTCTTAAACAGCTTAAGAGCTGAGACTACGTGTTCAAGGTACTGTTATAGTCATTAGCCTAGTTTAACTCTGGGAGTGTGAAACACATTTTCTCCATGACTCATCAGCTAATTAATTTAAACCAGCTTACAGTTCAGAACTTTGATTAGGGTAACTTGACCATATTTACTGCTGACGTGTACTGATAGTTTGTAACCCACTGATTCTTCATAATTAGTGAAGCAGGAGTAAATGTTGGTCTGCAGCTGTGGAACTCTTTATAAATGATTACATGTTTACATTACACAAATTGCTTTTGGCTAAATGACTGTACACATTTGGTTTTACTATTTCTATTTCTGCAGCCCCGTCAATTGTTCCGATCATGCACCAGATTAGCTCCACCATGAACAGCTTTACACTATCATGGCCTCAACCAGAACAACCTAATGGGATCATTCTCGACTATGAGCTGCGCTACTACGAGAAGGTAAGCTTCCAGTGTGTGAATTTGCATTTGAGTTTTCAATGGGTGTTCTTCAGTTCAATTTATTTTACTTGTGCTCTTCATATATGGAAGATGATACATGTGATGCTACAGAACTTAAGCTCTTGGATAATTGCAAGCCCCCCCCCCGAACACACACACACACCCGTTCTGTGGTTTGTGGTGCTGATGAAGTGAAAAGGCTGACCTCTGCACCAGGCCCACTCTGCACAGCGCAGTAACCCTGTCCCGGTGTGAAAATGCATTGCGTCTGGAGGGAGTTGCATCGACCTGTCTCCTCACACACAATATGTCTGCTTTATTAAGTCCCCCTTGGTTACTATGCTGCTTTAGTATTGACCTGTTTGTCTTTCTAAAGCACATCCATACGGATAGAAAGCCCAGTCATGAATAGTTGCTTTATTGCCAGTCTTTGTAATTCCAGGACTTTTTTTTTAAATTTCATTTATCTTTACTATTTCATTACTAACCAAAGATAATAATCAATATAGACTTAATAATGTGTGTATTATTTTCGTGTTATTGTCAGCCTTTTATTTCTCACAAACTTGCTGCATCTTCTTGGATCAATATTTTCAGCACTATCTTAAAATATTTTTGTCACATTAAAAATTTCCTGTCGGAACAGGCAACAATTGTTTTTAAAAGTGATGCTGCATGAAGAATCCTGGGACTCTGAGCTGAATCCGTCTGCCGTGGCTTAAACCAACCTTGTCCACCAGACAGTTTAGTGTCATGTAAATAGCACTTACACAGCCCTCCTTCTCTCATGAATATCAATCAAACCTGATATTTAGTTTAGAGCTTCCTGAAACAAATAGATGCACACAGTATAATTACAAATTAGTGAACTATCAAGGACATGATTGCTAATTAAACTGGTATAATTCAGGTGATAACTGAGGCTGTGCTTCATGCTGCCAGGCTAAACATACTTACATCACCCTGTATTTGTTCCAGACTGGAAATATCTTATCTGTGTAGAAAATGTTCCACCGTGTGAGAGTTAGAAAGACCATGAAGGTAAGTCAGAGTGATTGCTTTGTGACACACTGGGCTGTCTAGATGAGATTTCCCCTTTGGTGGTCCTCTTTTGACACTCGGTATTTCGGATCTGACAAGGCTTTTCACACATTCTAAACAGAGTTTCCTTCAGCAGCCACTGCTGACGGAGTTGTCAGAGAAGTGTTTTTATACCTGATTAACCAGCAGATCTCTACCGGTCTCCCTCTGTGTCTGTCTCAGCCTTTCAATCATATATATATATATATATATATATATATATATATATATATATATATATATATATATATATATATAATCACCTTGGGTCTTGGGTCTTTCTGCAAGGAGTTTGACTGTTCTCCCTGTGCATGTCCAGGGTGTACTAAATGAACCATTGAATCAGAGTATCTGCAAAAGTAAATGAAACACAGCTGCACTGGTAAAGACAATCAGGTAAAAGACTCAGGTGAAACACATCCAAAATCCAAATTTTATTTATATGGCACCTTTCATACTTTAAAAACAACACAAAGTGCCTTACAAAGGCTAGAACAACAATGAAAAAAACAAACCAACCCACCCCCATGAATACCCCTAGAGATGCAAACACAAACACAAGCACACACACATGCACACGCATACACACACAGAGTCAGACCCACTGCACCTATTTAACAGAGACATGGCCGTGCACCCAGACCTAAGGCTAAGAAAAAGCCACATTGGGGGCCGACTACACTGAGAGGGCTCCCACAATAACTGTTTTGTCAAGACATAAAGACCAGATCAACAATGCCGAGAGGAAAGGAGACATCTGAGGACATCAGGAAGAAGGTGGTGACAGCCCATCAGTCTGGGGAAAGCTATAAGACCATCTCCAAAGGATTCCAGCTTCATCCATCCACTGTGAGACAAATCATTTACAAATGGATGGCACCAGGCATCACCGCAACTCTGCCCAGAAGTGGACGGCCATCAAAACTTACACAAAGAAGCACCAGAAAAATAATAATTCAGGTAAAGGCCAACCCACGCATCACCTCCAGAGAGTTTAGAGTTGTTCATGTTCTACAATCAGGCGAAATATCAATCGACATGGCATTCATGGAAGAGTTGCTAGAAGGAAGCCTCTGCTCTCAAGAAAGAACAAAGCCGCCCCTTTAAACTTTGCCAGAGAGCACTTGGAAAAACCAGAGGCTTAAAGGAAGTCCGTTCTCTGGACAGATGAATCCAAAGTTGAATTATTTGGCCACAATCAAGGCGCCATGTTTGGAGAAAAGTAAACACTGCATTTAAAGAGAGGAACCTCCTCCAAACAGTGAAGCATGGTGGTGGAAATCTGAAAGTCTGGGCCTTCTTTTCTGTCTCTGGACCTGGACGACTCCATATAATACGGGAAACCATCAATTCCCACGACTATCAACAAATTCTTGACCAGAATCTCCTGCCATCAGTCAGGGAGTTGAAGCCGGGATGGAAATGGATTATGCAACAAGACAACGACCCAAAGCATTCCAGCAAAAGTACCAAAGAATGGCTTAAGAGAAAGAAGATTCACACTCTGGATTGGCCCACTCTGGATTGGCCCAGTCAAAGTCCAGATCTCAATCCCCTAGAAGTGCGGTGGGAAGGTCTGAAACATGCAGTACATGCCAAATGTCCCTCCAACCTCACTCAACTGGCAGAGTTCTGCAAGGAGGAGTGGACAACAATCCCAAAAAGCAGATGTGAGACACTCGTTTGTGGTTACAGAAGACGTTTAATTGAACTAATGGCTGCAAAAGGAGGTGTCACAAGGTACTAACTGAAAGAGTTCACATACTTTTGCACTTGGCAGATCTTCTGTTTTTTGACAGATACAATACTTTTGTTGAATAAATAATGAAAACATTTATCATTTTTTCTTTGTGTCCCCTATTTGGAAGGTCTGCTTTACAATTTGAGATTTGG
>JAVLVB010000463.1:6378-46771 GCA_032876305.1 Orestias chungarensis | reverse complement strand
TATATATATATATATATATATATATATATATATATATATATATATATATATATATACAGAGAGAGAGGAGAGAGAGGGAAGGGACATGGTAGATATTGATCTGTCAATTCCTACAGCTATTTCGTAATTCCCTTTTAACTGTATACATCTCCATTGTTAGTTGACAACAAACACCATATGTGTCAAACTTCATCAGAAGATTAGCCCTGAACTCTTTTATTGGTACTTTGGGCTTGATAATGATGTTTGTTCGCTACTGTTCCTTAAACAAAGAACCTTTATAAAAGTGTATCTGTACAAAGGCGAAATTATAAGCTGTAGTCTCTGCATTTATTAGATGAGCTGTTCAAATTGGTTACACTGGATTTCCTTTTTACGGTTTAAAAAAGAGCAGATGTAAATAAAAATGCATGCCACACTTTTTAGATATTATATACCAGTTTATGACAATTTGTCATCAAAACTCTTGCTATTCATCGTATCAACTTGCAACTTCTTACATCCTCATAATACCTGCTACATTGGTATTTTACAACAGTGTAGATTATAAAACAAAAGTTGTAAGTCAGATTATAAAACGAAAGTTGTAAGTCAAATTTCTGTCATTTAACCTGAAAGCCTTACAAAATGTTAAGGGCTGGTCACCCGGCAGGTGTCTGTCACCCTTCTTCAGGCTGCCCTCCTTTTCTCTTTCTTTTTTAATACCTTTTTTCATGCTGTCTGAAAATTTGGTGAGTGTGAAAATGAGTCGACATGGTGGAGGTCAGGCCCTCCATTAGACTGGAGCAGAGCAGCCACCCGCTCTGGTTAGAGACAGCTTTGATGGTGTCAGGTGTGTGTGTGGTTGTATGTCTGTGTATCTTTGCATGTTTCAAGACCCAGCTGCAGTGCAGGTGGATCAATTCTGGTTAACAATGGTAAAGTAAAGCAGCAGTGTTAGGAAATACAGGACTAGTACAATGATGTTTCCTTTTGTGTTTAAATACAATTAAAGATGAAATAAATAAAAGGGAAGTATTATATAGTTTTCTTATGCTTAAATTTGAACGCATTTTGTGCACACATTGACATGATTGAGGGGCATGTTCAGCCCTTATTATTTTATTTTATTTACCACTTCTCAGTAACCATCAAGGGTACTGATGTTTGCTTGTGAATGCTAAATTTTTACCTCTTTGCTTTGAGTTTAAATGACAATTTTATACCATTGTTTGTTCTTCATTGTGGTTGTGGTTATTTTTTTTATGTGTAGTTGATAAAGGATTATAGGAACAGTTTATTTATTTTTGCTTTACAAACTTGGGACTGGAATATTTCACAAACTCTTTGGTTTGCCTTTTTGTGTGCTCGTTATTTGCATGCATGCAACTGTTTGAGCCTGTGAAGAGGACACATGGTATCCCACCATTTTTGTCGTCATGCCAAGTGGCCATGTTGTCCATTTTGGGTTGCTGGCAGTTTTTAAAAAACAGACACACAAGTAACATTCACACACAGTGACATACACAAATCAAGTAAAACAACAAAAAATAATTTGAGGCTGATTTTTATTGTCCAATATGGAACACATTTTATGGTCTAGAATAGGATGAAATGTTTCAGTGGACTTTCAGTGTTTTCAAATGACAAAGAATCAAGAATCAGTTTATTTATATAGCGCCAATTTACAACAAGAAGTCATCTCAAGGCACTTTAACATTTATAAATACATAATTACAAATCAGTTTGAAAACATCTACAATTTAAGGAACCCCAGCAGATTGCATCGAGTTTTTGACTTGCAGCATTCATTCCTCCAGCATTGTAAGCCTATTGCAGCACAACTATAAAAATAACTTAAATAGCCTAACCCTGTAGAGTGAGACATGAAGAATGTAGAGCAAGAATGTAGAGCAACTCAGTCTAAACCGCCTGTTTAGAGTTATTACCCCAACCGGATTGGTCTGTCTTCTCTACCTCTTCCTAACTATAAGCTTTATCAAACAGGAAGGTTTTAAGCCTAGCTTTGAAACTAGACAGGGTCTCTGCCTCACGGACTAAAGCTGGAAGCTGGTTCCACAGGAGAGTAGCATGATAACTGAAAGATCTGCTTCCCATTCTGCTTTTAGAGATTCTAGGAACCACAAGTAAACCTGCAGTCTGAGAGCGAAGGACTCTGTTAGGGACATAAGGAGTAATCAGATCTGTAATGTATGATGGAGCTTGATTAGTGATGCTTGATATATCAAAGAATAATCTTAAAATCTATTATAAGTTTGACAGAGAGCCAATGAAGGGAAGCTAAAAATATATGATAGATGGAGATATGATCTTTCTTTTTACGTTTTATCAGAACTCATCAGCGTTTTGGACCAACTGAAGACTTTTAATTGCATTTTGCGAACTTCCTGCTAATAAAGATTTACAATAATCCAGCCTTTAAGTAACAAATGCATGGACTAGTTTTTCCAGCATCAGTCCTAGAGAGAATATTCCTAATTTTTTCTATATTCCTAAGGTGAAAGAAGGAAATCATAGAGGCTTATTTTATATGGGACTTGAAAGACATATCCTGATCACCCGGGTGCGTGGTGTCCCTGCGGTGAGCTGTTTGATCTCTGTGCTCTTGCGTGGCCCCAGTGTCCTGGGTGGCAGTGGCCCTCTGTACCCATGGCTGAGCATAATTCATGTAATACCTGCATCACAATTTCTGCATGCTCACGCGCAATCACACACTATAGAGATCACAACACTTTAACTGTGCCGATCTGTTTATTAATAGCACCAAGCTTGCCTCATATTTATTTATGTGTTTTGTGCTGCATACATTGCTGCCTTTGCTCTGCTTTCTGCTAATTATTACTCCACAGGTATGATTCATTGCCATTTTGCAGTTTCCCAAGGAAGCTTCAGGAGCGATCTAGTAGCAGCTAGTTTTTTGGTTCCTTTGTTTTGTTTGATTGTTTTTGTCACACACACCCTACAGTCATGTTTAGCTTTACAATGTTTATAACACGTCAGTAATCAATAAATGATTAAGGTATTGGAATCAATGGAGGCTCTATAAAGCCTCACTTGGAAAAGAAAATCTGTTAACCACAACTATGGCAGCCAGAAACTTATTCTACTAGCCATGATGCTGAACAGGACAAGGGGAAAAACAATAAAAATAGATATAGTGTAAAATATACAGATCTAGCCTGGTGAAGGGTTTTTTATACAAAAGCACGCTGTTTTTCTTGGATAAATAGGGCTCCTCTGGAAGTTAAGTCTGCCATTCCGTCTCCAATTTCCTAGTGTTTCCCTCCAAGGTACACAGTTCTGAAATAAACCAGGGAGCCAACCTCCTATGAGTAATCATTGTCTTTTTTGTCTAATGCAATATGAAAAATCTGACGTAATACTATGAACAAGAGCATCAATTTGTGTTGGGTATGAAATTTATTTGCTGGCTTCCACTGCGTTTGTCTCAGATACTGAAGAAAATAAAGGTGGAATGGATTCTTTAAAAGTTATAACAGCATTTTCTAATAGACAACTAGATAGATTTTGAGTACTCAGTAAAAAAGAACTCAAAAGTTAGCAATAAATGGTCAGAAAGGAGAGGGTTATGAGGCATTACTGTAACTTTTTCACACTCAATGCCATAAGTGAGCACAAGGTCTAAAGTGTGACCAAGAGAGCGGGTAGGTGTCTGGATTTTTTGAGTGAAGCCAATTGAGTTGAAAATGGCAGTAAAGGCTACATTTAGTCTGTAATTGTTGGTGTCATCATAATTGTTACAATCTCCTTCTATAATGGCTTTATCAGTGTTTAACACTAATTCAGATTAAAAATCTTAGATCTGATCTATAAATTCAGAGTAAGGACCTGGAGGACGATACTAAATAACAAACAGAATTGGTTTAATTCTTTTAGAGGTTGGATAAGGAAGGCTAACGGTTAAATGTTCAAAACAACTATAACTGTTAGTAGGCATGGGATTAATTAATAAATCTGATTGACAAATGCTTCCTACTCCTCTACCTCTCCCAGTACTTCGAGGAATGTGAAAATTTGAACAGTTAGACAGAGTTTATTCATTGATACTAACATAATCCTCTTGCTGCAGCCATGTTTCTCTGAGACAAAGCAAATCAATTTGATTATCAAGAATTTAGTCATTAAATAATAAAGACTTTGAAAATGGAGAACTGATGTCCCATAAGCCACATTTAATAGTTGTACAGTTTTGTTTAATCTGAGTTGATTTCATCTTTATGAGATTTTCAGGATTCGCTCTTTTTAGATTGATCTTTAATTTATTTGGTTTTGACCATGTGCTGGACATAGTCTCAATGGGATAATGGGTAGGTAACTGTAGAGAAGCTGCAGAGAGGAGTTCTAATCTACGACTCCGCTTCCTAGTCTGGACCTTGGTTTGTCAGTAATTTGGGGAAATAATAAATTTGGCCATATTTGTAGAATAGAAGAGCTGCTTCGTCCAAAGTGGGATGGATGCCGTCTCCCTGGATCAAGCCAGGTTTCCCCCAAAAAGTTTGCCAATTATTAATGTAATCCACACCGTTTTCTGGACACCACCTAGATAACCAGTGGTTTAATGACAACATGCGACTAAACATGACAAAACTCCCAAAGATTTCACGGTGAAAGTTAAAGAAAGTGATTGAGGTTCATTGGCACCAGAATCAAAAAAGGAAGAAGGTTCGGTTCTAACTTTCTCATTAAGATCGTTATATATACAAAAATATTACTATTACAGCTTTCTTGACCACATATTTTCTGAAATAATCGTATCAGCAAATGTGAAGGCAAATGTGTCAATGTAGAAGTGATGTTTTTTGTTAAAAAAAAAAAACATCATATTTGCCAGTTTAAGATCAGTTTGAATAAAGGTTTTAATTCTAGAAATCTACCAAATAAACCTATGACTTTCTGCATGTGCCAACAACCTGCTTTATGTTAGGGCTTATCCGGTGGGCCTTACATATTTATCTTATAATAGTAGGAGCCTGCTAGACATTCCTTCCTGAAAAGCCAACTTTGACACACCAAATTAGTCACTTGGTAACCGTTACTTTATCTAAATGAGGTTGTTACAGTATAAGAATAACGGATTAGCAAAAAAGAAGTCAATTTACACGATAATTCGGTGCAGCTTTTTTAATTAGCAAATTTTGCCATTTTTCTGTGAGGCGGAAGATTTTTTTTTCTTTTTTTCCCCCTTTTTTTTTTGCAATAAAGGTTTTTAAAACCCTGGAGGGAAAATCTAAAACCACCAAAACACAGTAGAGGTTCTTTAAAACTGCCTACAATACATTTAAACTTCATATACAAACTTAAACCAAAGATTAATAATAACATACTTGTTCACGTACAGTATTTAAAGAAAAATCTATAGTAAGATTAACCATTATATGTTTTGGCTCTGTAAAATAGCTGAAAGCTTCAGATAATATTTCCCACAGTGCTACCTGTCTGTCACTTATGGCAATAATTTTGATTGGCTATTCTACCATCTGCCTCTCCAACTGCAATTTACTCTTGATTTAGTAAATTGGGGTATGGTCTTCCTAATGCCCAGGAAGGACCTCTCATAGCTGGAAGCTACTCCTGGCAAGGCTTTCCATTGGCTATCTTCTACATTGCTAGTGTGCCAATTGCTAGCTTTCTTTTTTTTTGTGGCAGATTTGTGTATGTGTGCGCACGGGATATAATCCCCTTTTGACAAGCAGCATGAAAAGGCCATTCTGATCCCCATGCTTCCCCAAAGGGAAGCACACCCATTGGCGGTTTGCCATCTGTCTGCTCACCTGTTCTGATGGGGGTGCGGCTGGGAGAAAGCAAAGTAGAAATACGAACATTTTGACCCCATGGGTCTATGTGCCCTCAACCATGGCTGGGACCATATGAATTGGTGGCAGGGGTTTCACCCTCTCATGGGTCTTCTTATGGGATGCACTTATTTTAAACAAGCTGTTACTAGAAAGTCAGGTCTCATAAGTGTTTGTATGCAGCAATTTGAAAGCTGTTTGCATGATCGCAAGGCCGAAGAGAACATTAATGATTTAACTCCCTAAACCAGTTATATGCAGTCTTCCATTTATAAATATGTATTTCTTCTCACTGACAGAATGAAATCCTGCTGGTGCGATGCCCACACATCCTCAGCCCAAACATTTGTCTTCATAAAGCCCAAAGTGTCCAATAAGAGTTAATGTGATTGTGCACATCATTATATGTGTGCGGGAGGTCGAGGCAGGCAGATCTCATAGCCATGTTTACCTCGTCTGCTTAGTGATGGAGCAACCGGAATGATTCAATTACACCAATCAAATTGGATAATGATTTCAGTGTGGGCTGCCACTGCCTCGAGTTTCTTATCGCTTCCTGCCATCATCCATCTCCGTGCAACCCTCCTCTATTCCCTTCCCTTCTTCCTTACCTGATTTGCTTTTTCTTAAAGCCTTCTTACATGGTAACAAAAAGGCACAGTTTCAACTCAGAACAATATGTTGAAACTGTGCCATTTAAAATAAAGACGTATTCTACTTACACAGCATTAGTAATACAGGGCTGTATAGTCCTTTGCTCCGTTACACTCTCCAGTTTGTCTGCATTGCAGCCATCAGTGCCCTGAAATGGTGGGTGCAGTGTAGGTGCAATCTAATTTTCTGGCTGTCATATTCACTCTGCGTTACGTGATTGTGACAGGACCCAAGTTATTACTGATCCCCTATAGCAGATTCTGTACCGCCAACAAGTCTCAAACTTTACTGAAGCAAACTGTCAGACTTGCTCTGTTGAGCATGAAAATCAAATTAAGGCTTTTTTTTTTTTCCCAGGCAATAATTATAATTAAAAGGTGACTGCATGTATTTACTCACACATTATTAAACATCTGAATTTACTTGTGCAGCATGACAAAATAAATGCAAGTGTAAAAAAAAAAAAATCCGCATAGTTTAAACAATTAAGGACTAATAACCATATTTTACATGTATGTGTAATATGTGTGTACAACATTGGCTGAATTGAAAACTCATTTTTGTGGTAATGCTTTTGTTATGAATTAAACACACTGCAACCTCTGATCTATATTTCAAATAGCCTTACAGAACTGCCATGTTGCCCTCCCTTTTTTGTACCATTTTGACCTTTAGATTGGATAAAAATTGCGCTGAAAGAAATAGAGACCTCTACAATCTGCATTTTCTTTTTCTACAATAAAAGAAAAACATATGTGTTATCTTTTTAGAAGCAGAAAATTAATCCCCTGCAAAATAAAAAATAACATAACAAAAAATCCCATTAAAGACTCAAACACAACAAAATGTTTAGAAATGTTAGTGAATACATTTAGACAGTTTTCAATGTATATATATATAAAAGCTTCTACACAATAACATAAAAAAAGATTTATGCACTTAAAATGCCAATATCCTTCATTAGTAAACTAATTGTGCTCTTCCCCCCACCTGATATAAATATAGTCCTACCAATTTAAGAACCTTTGCTAGTGATACTTGTAGTACACATAATTTTAGGTGGTCCTTGTCAAATTTAGCATATAACTACACTCAACCCCTAATTTTGTTGACATTCAGATTTTTTTACCTTATTTTCAGGTTTGTTTCCAATAGTTTTCTTTGTACAATAGAAGTAAAGCGTTGCTATGTAGGAGATACTATGAGTTTTGTACAGTAAATAATCTGTAATCTACTGCGTTTACCACTTCTTCCAGGACCATGCGGAGATCAACTCTACAGTGCTGCGCAGCCAAACCAACACTGCACGTGTGGAGGGTCTCAGGTCGGGTACAGTTTATGTGGTACAGGTGCGGGCACGGACTGTGGCCGGCTTTGGCAAATACAGCAGCAAGATGTGCTTCCAAACCCTCACAGATGGTAAGGACTGTGGAGCCAGATAAATCAATTCTCGCTGCTTAGCTCTCTGTTTAACACTGCCTTTCCTTTTTTTTCATTTCACACACATGCATACACCCATGTCTTGCTAGCACCATTGGACACCTCTTTGTGTTTGATGTTGAATTATTATTAGCAGGAAAAGTGAAATGAAAAACCAAATTTCTGATGGCAATATTTCCACAGAAAATGGAATTTCCCTCAGGGTCAGGTTTAACTGTGTGTGTGGGAGCTTTAGATATGAAGAATGCAGAATATTTTCTTTTATTTTTGTGCGCCATTCAAAATGCTTAGCTAATTATCTGTAAGTCTTTTTTTTATCTTGTCTTTCTTTTTTTTCTTTTTTTTACATGTCCTTCCTTTAATGGATGCATGTCCCAAAATACATAGCTGTGATTAGCTGGTTGATGAGATAAATTTCTTCTTTTTTTTTCTGGGCAGCAGAGGTGAGGGGCAGATGGCAAGGGAAAAAAGGGCTGTAACATCTGGTACGCTGGCAAACATTAGGAGTTAATTAGTGAAGGTACAGAAAGGGGTGTGAGTAAAGTTTGTGAGTTTGGTGGATCACTCCCTCAAAACATTTCCAGACAAGATTATTGGTGTTGGAATTTAAACCAATGTTGAAATCATGAGCCTATCTGGATGGAAGAAACAATTTGCTGAAAATTGGTAACACTCACTTAATACGTGACTTCACTGATCTCTCATATGACTAGAGTTTATAAAATATAAAGAGCAAGAGAGGTTTTCATAGAAAAAAAGATCATAACAGTGCACGCTACTGTTGAGGCTTAAGGAAGAGGAAAATAAAAGCATAAAAACGATGGTAGAGATGATCACCTTGGATATTTACCTGTGCAGAGCAGATGTTGAGGCGTGACCAAAGCCCCTCTGTTCACTCTCCCCAAATGATCTTACTCTGAAGCTTGAACAATGTGAGTTTAGACGCATGCACACAGCCACTTGCCTGAATTCAAACCTCACACTCGTGCATGCTGTTTATGGTTCATCCTTTGGCCGGTTGCCATAACATGACATTCGGCAAGGCAGTTAGCAGCAGACACCAAAGGACAGCCTCCACCTCCTGGGCCCTCTTACCAGTCTTTTCTTCTGCCGTCAAACCACTATATTTCCAATACATGTCTCTCAGTCAATAAATGTCTTTTTTCAACATATACAATTGTCTTTTTCCTCTTATAAGCATATGTTATACACTTTTGCATCATAATCCCCTTACTGTTCTGGAAAAACAGAATCTTAGAGCTAACTTAATTCCTTATTTAGTCTGTGTACCAGGTGTCAATCTAGAAATTATGGGAACATATTTACCACTAGAAGAGCCATTTGGGTGTTTTTTAGCTGTCAAGGTAAGTTGGTTTTCTCCTACAGGCGAAAGGAAGATTTATATAGACCTCTCACAACAAATATGCATTAAAATATAACAGAAACAGTGCTGGAAAACTGTAAAAAGGTATTCACAATGTTTTATTGAAATGTTCTTGTAAATGTGCAAGGCAAAAAAAGCTAGTAATTCCTGTCATATTGAGTTTCCTCAAATATTGCAGCTCCCATACTTCTCCCAAGATGCATTAGGTCTCCCTTTATCACTTTAATCCAATGCGTCCATCCTGCATTTGGGATGGGATTTTGAAGCTGCTGATTTGGCTTCAGCATGCTAAATTTTAACTTTGATTTAACAACTGTACTCCCAGTGTCAAAGTCTCAGAAAGTCATGCACACACAAAAAGATAGCTGAGGATTTTGCTGCCTTTGCACTTTTAGGCATATCCTTCGGACCTTTCATAGTCAACACTAGTTAAAATAAAATACTGGGTGACTCACAGTAAATGACTTGTATAGCCAAGGCTTCACGGTTTGTTTCCTTGTCCATTTGTTTATGGCAGATACACCAACAGAGAAGGTTGTGAAGCCTTCCTCAGTCTTTTTATTTTTGCTTTTTTTGCTTTGCTTGTTTTCTGCTTTACACTTTCTTACTAAATCACAACAGGGTTTCCGTCACTAAACCATTGTTTAGCCATTTCTTTTCAAATGTTATACCCCCCCCCCGAAAAAAACAAAAAAATCCAAAATATACACTTGTTTTGTATACACACACTTCTTTTCTTTTTCTAAATTTAATATGTCCTTTCTTTTGTGTAACCTAGATGACTTCAAGTCTGAACTGAGGGAACAGCTTCCTTTGATTGCGGGGTCAGCAGCTGCCGGAGTGGTCTTTATTGTTTCACTTATTGCTATCTCCATTGTGTGCAGCAGGTAACCAGACTTCTGTTTATTATGTTTTTTGTTTTACATTCGCAAAACTTAATGCTACTCCTGTCACTGAGATGAATGAACAAAAACCCTTTTAGGCTCCCACTGATATGAAGTTGTAACCCGTAACAAGGTATACCAACGTTATATTGCAGATATTTCACAAGAAGAAAAATCAACCAGTGCTAGCTTCTCTACCATTTGTACTCTACAAAGAATAGAATAGCAAACAGGTATATAGACAAGACCTCTTTTAATTAAATACTCAGCATATTTTAGCAGCTATAGGAATATATATATATTTTTTTCTTTTTAATAATAAAATGTACACTTTAATGTTTGGTGTTAATACCTTGACACAGTACAATTATGGTATTTGTACTCGACCAAAAATGTTTTGTAAGATGAATATATTCTTGAATTTATTTAGCAATTGTCATTATTTGATTCTGTTGCTGAAGAAACTTCACAGGTTTTATATATATATATATATATATATATATAGAGAGAGAGAGAGAGATATTATGGGTTCCTATGTGTAACTGGTGTTTGTTTTTCATAAATAACCATGTAATACAGTTATCTCCCATTCACACTGGTCTCTTAAACCAACAATAGGGAAGTAAAGAGGGGTTCAAATACAAGTCAGTGTTGGTGTATGCAAGGCCTACAACATATCCAAACCATCTCCCATTCTTAAATATTATTACATATTCGTAGTATCTGATCTGAAAAAAAAGGATGTTAGACCTTTAATGGTGTCTTTAGTTACCTTGCATCACAACAATTATGTCTATGGCTTTAAAATAGAAAAGAAGGAAGTAAAATAATTGGGGAAAGCTGCTGGTCATTCTGTGTGGCATTAACTATTAACCTGAAAATAGCAGCAGTTGGAGATTTGGACAGGATGTTTTCTTATGTTTTGTCTGCCCCACCTTAAGTTAGAGGAAAGTGCTTAAAATAGGAATGTCAAAAAAATCTATACATTTGATAAAAATGCAAAAGCTGTTACATTTTAAAAGGATATCTTTTCCATTAAGCCAATCTCATTTTGCAGCAGTTTGTCACCTTGTCAAGTTGCTGTCTTGCTCCACTTAAAATATATGAAAGTTACAATTTCTCCATTGATGTGTGTAAGTTTGAGCAAGTCAAGTGCTCATCGAATGGGGCAGACTCTTTTGATGCCGAAGCAGAGGAGACACATGAAAGCAAAAAAAGATCCTATCAAGGTCTAATTAAAAATCAAGTCATTTTCATAAACTTCATCTGCCATTGCTAACTGCTGAAACAGATTTGGTTCCATCTGCGTCATTTTCAGGCTGCACAGTGCCATCTTTCCTTTCATCATGTCAGCTCTTATGTTCTCTTTCAATGTTTGCTGCTTTCCCAGGAAAAGAGCATACAGCAAGGAGGCAGTGTACAGTGACAAGCTACAACATTACAGCACAGGAAGAGGTGAGTCCACTCTGATAATTAGAGTCCCAATTGCTAAAGGGTATGTTTATGCCTTCTTATTACAGCAATAGTAGTTAAGGCAACGGTAATTGGAAAAGGTACTGCTGCCCAAACACAGTAGAAGGTCAGTGTGTGACAAGGCTTCCAGCTTGTGTCAGTTCATTGTATGTATTTTGAAGGTACAAAATAAAAATGACTAGCATGCAACTAAATCAAGCAGAGGTTACCTACGTATTTTGAAATCTGCATCTTTAAACTTTGCCTCAGCTATTCTATTTAAAAGCCTTATTTTATTGTTGCTCTGTTGATTTTAGATGACAATCCTGTAAATACCAAACATGCAGAAGCACCCTTGCACATTTACACTTACATTTTTTAAAAATTGATTTCTTTTTTGAAGAAAAGGGTGGACACTAAACTAAAAAGTAAAAGGCTGGCAACTCAAAATGGAATTGTGTTTTTCTTATTGTAATTATGCAACATATTAGGCTTTATTGACTTTGCCTCGCTTAATGGATGTCTGCTGTCAGATCTGAAACAATGGAAAACAGTAGCAAATTAGAATTACAAATTAGAAAGTAAAAAAACAGAAGACTGAGGACTATAAGTAATGCAAAAGTTGGAGTTTATTTATCAAAGCTTGGAGTACAGGCTCAGGTGTGTATGTATTAAGAGAACAGTACCTTATTACTGTCATACTTTAACCTAAAACACTAGTGCAGAATTGTGGCCATTTTATTATTTATAAGAAGTGAGAAGTGTACAAGCACATTTTTGTTTTACATTTAATATCAGTTTTAATTTTTACTACTGATGCTATAATAATGTAGATAGAAATATCTAATAGAAGAAAGATGGATAACACGGACTGATGGATTTAAATCTAGTTAAAGCACCCAATCAAATTCAGTTGCCTCTAATAAAGATATAATTATTTCACAAGCTTTCAGTTTGAAATACTTTTTTGGAACATATTTCTCATTACTACAGAAATGTGCATAGACTTTACAGAGTGGGAACCTTTTATATCCACTTCCTCTGTTTTTTTTTCTTCTAAATAGAGACTTCTAACTTCTTTAAAAAACAAGGCACAGTCACAAGACTGCCCATCCTGTTTTCTCAATATATCTTTATTTAAAATAAATCACTTATTAATCAATCAATTATTGATTGATTAATAAGTCATTATAAAGCCTGGATGTTGCATACTACCAAATTAAATCCAGGAGGATAAATAGCCATCTACTATAGCTTTGTCTATTTCTACCATGATGTTCAACAGTTCATGACATAAAAATACATTTACAAGGCACAGTATTCCGCTCAGCCCATAAATAAGATTGAGATTTACCTGAAATGGTCAGATAGCTATTTTTGAATATAATTTTTATTATGTACACTGTGACATTGTATAAAATAAATTCAGGCAGGATGATTGCCTTGATTGAGGCTTGTCTAAGCCTTTTGTGGGCATGCACTGATGAGGAGGACAAAGCCCACAGGGCTGTACAATAATCTCAGGCACACTCAGTCGCACACATACACACAACAGAACATGTAGAGGCTTTGTAGCTCATATGAAACCTCTACAATATGCCAACCAAGCAATCTGAGAAAGGGACACTCACCCAGGGAATTAAGTTTTGTTAAACCTGACACAGGAAAGTGTTTCAACACAGTTACTTTGTGTCAAAGTCACAGAAAGGTGGAAGTTGGCGCTCATTACAGCCGCTGTGGACATGCACTATAGGAGTTCTGTCATAACCATATTTAGGTAAGCCTGATGCAGTAAGGATAATGTAACTTGTAAAGAAAAATAAAAGATCAAGGATTTTACTGCTAAATAAAAGATTTCAAATGCAAATGAAATAACATGCCGATAAGGAATCCTATAATCAGATTTAGTAGTTAAACCTTCACACTTCCTACACTCAAAATCTCCCCCCTTCTCCACCAACACCTCATGGTGCTTTGTTTTCCACTATTATCTTAAGATTTGAGTGACAGTTTGATAATGACAGTTTTCAGCGCAACAATAAAATTGAACCATTCCATAAATTCTTTTATATAAACCTCCAAAGAATTGTGTTCATTCAGCTGCCTGCTTCTCCAGATGTTGCCTCCCATGATGCCTTCCTCATTGTGTCAATAAAGTAGATTTAGTAAAGAAAATAAACCAATAACTTTTGCATTACACTATACCGTAGGTATGTATACTGGAACACACAAAAACATCTGCACATGGATAAAAACAGACTTTCTCAATATGTATCAATCGTATTGTATAATATAGTAACCAGAATTGTACATCCTTACAATTCTTCTCTCTAAAAGATGGGGAGTTGTAGTAGGACCCAGATATTGACCCCACCTGCAAACAGTATAATATAAAAAACACCATTATGCCTTTGTATTCTTTTAACTCTAACCCATACAAACCTAGTGTGATTTTCATACTAACAAGCCACAGTATTTGACAGACAGATGATTTTCTAACATCAAACAATGGATAATTCGTTTAGATTTAGCTAGGAACCTCTGCTCATAATATTGTTATCCGCTAAAGTACATTAAGATGCTTCTTAGATAGACATGAAATAAAACTGAACTCACTGCAGGGATATAGTGCCCTGGTCCCTGTTCTTAATTCCTCAACAAATATAATCACAGAAAACAGTTAATTGCTAGCTGTTCATTAATGCTTACGCATGTGGAAATTAAATCTGTGTCAAGGAAAATAAATTGCAGAACAGTAAGTCCCATTGCTGAAAGTATGAAAAGGTCTTAAAAAGATTAGTTTTAATAAAGCCAAAATTCCTATTTGTCTTAAGACTGTATGTAAATCCTGTTAAGTAAGGCCACTAATTAGATTTTCCCATAGTTGTATTAGATCATTGGAAGCATCATTCATTGTGTGGTTGATTTGTGTATACATTAGACCCACTTAGTATACAACCATAGCCGGCAAATAGTTCACGACAGAACATTTTACGGTTAAGTACTGTGTGGTAAAATTATTTGATCACCTTAGAAAATAAACCCAACTGACTTAAATTATGTAAACTCACTCCGTACGACCAGTACAGCTCTCACACAAGTCTTTGGTGTTTTGGATCTTTTTTAATGTCTGATCATCATGGAACATTGCTTAATTATATTATAATTATTATTTTAATGTTACTTAATACGGTTTTTTTCGTGAAAACATCTCTTTGCAAGATTTATAGGCACAAACAACCACACAAATGTTACTAAATGATGCCATTAGTTGTGAAGATCCAAGTATTTTGTTACTAAAGACGAAAAACGCATATACTTGGCCTTACACGTACATGTTTTACATTTTCTCAAGAAAAAAAAAAGCCTAACCGTTAAACAACTGTGTTCCACTGAAAACTATTCATGGGTCTAAGGTGGGATGGGTCTAAGGTTTAGGGGGCATAAGACAATTTTAACACAGTTATTTTGCTCCTTGAGATTGAATATGGAAAAGTGAAAGAAAAAAAAAAGCTTTGTTACTAAATAAAAAAAGGAGAACACAGGATTGGTAGTTAAGCTGACAGCAGAGTATACTGAAAGGTGATAATTTACTATTAACTGCTCCAGTCCACATTTTATTACTTTGCTAAATTTGACTACCTATTGTAGAAAACTGCTAAATTTTGTTTTAGTGCCTGAATGCCCATAAGTCATGGTCGTAGCCATGCATCATCTCCCCACAGTGGACAAGTTTTATATGTTGGCAAAGATAAAAATTATGTTCAGATACATTTGCTTCATACACTTAGACTAGCTTGCTTTGAAATATTTATGTTAAAATTGAGAGTCTATGTTTTTAGCCAGTGGCCAGAGAAAGATGAGTCCAGTTAACCACAGCTGTACCATGGGCAGGCATAAGAATAAACTGCATTTTAAATTATACATAAACATGAGCTCAGGATTAAGAGCTATAAAGTAATGGGAATGCATTTATTTACAATGCGCATCTGGGTCCATCTGGGAATTGAGGGAGGCTCTATAAAGCCTCACTTGGAAAAGAAAATCTGTTAAACACAACTATGGCAGCTAGAAACTCATTCTACTAGCCATGATGCTGAACAGGGCAAGGAAAAAAAATTACTATGTGAACATGAGCTTGAGATTTAGTTTTAGCTTGAGACTAAGTTTCTTTACATGTGCTTGTAGCCAAACACAGTTCCCCTTCAGAAATGCCAAGCTTTGACCTTGCAACCCTTGGAAGTAGTAAAACATTATGCAAAGCAAAGCTCTAAAACCTTTGCTTAGAACAGAATATCGAATGATCAATTACAGTTACCCAAAAAGGGTTCCAGGTATTTACAGTGATAACTGCAATAAACGTCTATGCAACAGTAGTGTGAGGTACTTTGACCTCTCATCTTGTCTCTTGAGACCCTTCTCTCCTTCTGTGTAGTTCATACAAATTAACAGAAAACATTTACTTCAATTAGATATCGTCATTCAAGTTAAAGCGGGAAATGTTTGGGCTAAACAATATCAATGAAACTGGACTGTCCTTTAGTGTCACCGCAGATATTCTGAACTGATGTCTATGAGTTTCCTTTTGAAGCCTTAAATACGCTTACACATGTTTACTTGTGTTTTTTGTTTGTTTGTTTGTTTGTTTGCTTGTTTTTCCCTCCATACAACCTGTTGATACTGAGAAACTTTGCTTTGACATCAATGGTCTATGAACTGTGGTAGCTTGTTGCAGCATTGCATAAAGAGTTTGTTGATTGCATACTAGTTTTATCGTTTTATGAGCTCATATAGCAATTCTGCTGGAAAATTGGTTCTACCACGATGAAAGAGCAAATATTGCTAGGGTACGGGATAAAAAAAGGAGTAGATTTATGCTTTCTATATATCCTTGTGTCTGACTGTCTCCCTTATTGCTTTGCTTTCATATTTTTCTTTTCTGGTTTCACATTTTATTCCATTAAAGTTCTTTTTTTTTGATGTTGCTAAAGCTGCCTCTGTTATTAACCACTTTTGCTTTATAAGAAAAATATAGGATAGACATTTTCATTTGCACTTATTATTACCTTCTTGTTGCTGATGTGGGCTTTAAAGTTTTCGCAGTGCTAACATGTAGTAGGGGTTGTAACCTTTTTTTCTTACTGAGACTGAAGCTACAATTTAGGGACTAATTTTAATCTTAGATCTTTGTAAAACATAAAATAAAGTATAAAAGAAACATATATCCTTCTTGAAAGTTCACTGAGCAATTTTGTTGTCCTAGAACTCTCTTTGCGAGCCGACATGTCTAACTGCCCCTCCCCACTGGGCTGCCCGACCCACTTCTCAGGGTCTCCGGGAATGAAGATCTACATTGACCCCTTCACTTATGAGGACCCTAACGAGGCAGTGCGAGAATTTGCCAAAGAGATCGATGTCTCTACTGTCAAGATTGAGGAGGTCATCGGTGCAGGTATAACTGACAGTGTGCACATTTGTCTTGTGACGTGGTGTGGAAGTGGACTATCGGGTTTATGGATAATTTTGCATTTTATATGTAAAGTGCATGTCCTGGACCATTAAGTTTAACACAAATCTGCTCTAGGTCAAAAATTCAGCCTGTTTGTAAAATTAATCAAATGCGTACTTGTCATATGCCAAAGCCTGGTGCACAACAAGCGTATAGGACAGTTAAGGAGTTAGATATGTTTATCTTCTGTTTCTATTTGATCAATTCTATTAAACCTTTCTATTTTATGTTTATTTTTTTCTTTGCTTCCAACATTTTCATCAAGTGTAAATACTAAATAGTTTGGCCCCTTGTTTAAAAAGAACTTCAAAATGTGTGTAACACCTTAGATTACCCACTATTTGTAGTAAAATATTTTCTTTAAGCAGAAAACTTTATTATTGTCATGTTTATTACATGCTGATTGCGTGTGTGGCACTTAAATTTTACAGAGACAAAGTTATACATCTTCATTAAGGTTCTAAAAAAGTGGTAATATTATTGGGCATGAAATAGCTTCCGCACCATGATTTACTCAGTAAGCTAAGTGTCAGTTAGACTAAAGACTGGAAAGCACAAGGGCTAACTAATTAAGGAATTCAATTTTTGCTCTTTGTAAGGTGTCTCTACAGGATCGCAAACTGGTGATAATTATTGGTTTAATTGGTGCCACACCAATTTGCAGTATTTTAGGATAAAGTGACCTCCCCAACTCAACCACGAAAATGTTGAAAATGTCACTAGCAAAACAACAGTACAGGTATCAACCAAATCATTCTTCAGGCCTTACACATGCATATTGAATTAGCACATACTAAGATCTGGCTAATTAAGAAACTGTAGTGACTTTGAACTCATCAAGGAGATTGGTACTTTATTTTAATTCCGACTCCACAATATATCATTTTTTTTCTGACCAGGTGAATTTGGAGAAGTGTACAAGGGTCGTTTAAAGCTGCCTGGTAAGAGGGAGATCTATGTGGCCATAAAGACCCTGAAAGCTGGATATGTGGACAAGCAGCGGCGAGACTTCTTGTCTGAAGCCTCTATCATGGGTCAGTTTGACCATCCAAACATTATCCGTCTGGAGGGTGTTGTCACAAAAAGCCGTCCAGTCATGATTGTCACTGAGTTTATGGAGAACGGTGCACTTGACTCATTTCTAAGGGTGAGTGATCGCTTTGAAAACATCCGTTTAATAATAATTTTTTCATGTTATTTCTATGATGCAAACAGAAAACATTTATTTGTATGAATTTGTTTTTTCTATTTAATTAAAATCTCTATGATATCAGTAATTTTTAGCTTAGTGTATCATCCTCTATTTACTCCAATAAACTTTGAAGGTATTAATGGACTTTTTTTGTAATGACTGAGAGGACAAGCAGCTTAATTAACATTCAGCATTTTTTCCCTCCTTCAATCTTGTGGATTGACATTGTATTCCACTTTGATGTATAGTGGGTTTCAATAGGCTCTTTGAAGTTGGCTTTGCTCATCGCTGCATCCGACTTGTGTTTCTATCGATCTCTCCTTACCCTCTTTATTTGTTATTTTGTTTCAAAGGTTCAAAGCCTACTCTTGAGAGCATTTAGACAGTGATAAGAGCACCAGACATTGTGGTTGGACCCATGGATGCTTGCATGCCAGAGCTCAGAAATTTATTTTAATACAAATTAAAATAATTAATGTACAATCAATAAAAAGAAGGAAATGGGTAAATAAAAAAAATCAAACTGATGAGACTGCCTGCACACGGGGTTCCCTTTTGTTATGCCGATGTTGAAATGACAACATATCGTGTTTCAATGTCTTTTATGTGCATATGCTCTCTGGTTGTGTTTTTAAATATATACTGCCGCTCTTTCTAATTCTGGAAGAGTAATGTAAATCAAATGATTTTGATGCTTAGAAAAATAGTACAAGCATTAATGGCAATTTGTGTGCTTAACCTGTATTTTAAAAACAGTAACTGAAATATCCTACCTCATATACCATATAGTTGCATGAAAGTGTGAGAAATAATAATCGAGAGAAATAAATTGTATTCCTCTGCAGAAGCACATTTTGGTGCAGTGTCAGTGTAAGCATGATTAGCATGATGTTGCTCCAAAACCTGGTAGGTGCAATGTCTTTAGGTTTAAATGACTCTATGTAAGTCTTCCACACATACGTTTTGCTATCCAGGCTTAGTAATCTCTATCTCATCTGAAAATAAAATGTTTTTCCAGGTGACATTTGGCTTGTCGATGTTGGAGGCTGCAAATTTCAGTTGAGTTTGAAAGCATTGATATAATGGCAGATGGTTTTGTTTTAATCAGTGGTCTCTAAATTCGCGTTTATTTTAAAACTGCTTTACTTTTAAATCACAATCAGATTTTTAAGGCAAAGCAGCAATTCTAACAGCAGAGCCATGATATTTTGGTGAAGAACCAATACACAATTAGTTAATTCTGTGCATCTTTTGACCATATGCTAATTCCTGCAGAATCTAATAAATTATTGACATTTATTTTCATGGCGGTTCCACAGCAAAATGATGGTCAGTTTACAGTGATCCAGTTGGTAGGAATGCTTCGTGGGATATCAGCAGGGATGAAATACCTCTCAGAAATGAATTACGTCCATCGGGACCTGGCTGCCCGGAACATCCTTGTCAACAGCAACTTGGTGTGCAAAGTTTCTGACTTTGGCCTGTCACGCTACCTACATGAAGACACGTCGGATCCCAGCTACACAAGCTCTCTGGTGAGTACTTTTAATTCTCTTTAGTTCGCCTCTGTGCATTGGGTAATCCCCCTTGACTAATCTAGTGGTAATAATTTAAAGTCTCCATGCATTTTTTTTACTGACATACAGCAATTTAAAAAAAGCTTTTCACACCATATGCCACTCAATTTTTGACTTTGACAATATATCATTCATTGTTGAGGCCCTTTCACCTTTTCAGCACCCTTCACTTTAGAAGAACTGTCACACTTTTATTTAGGTCTACTCCCCGGCTTTTTGCACTATACTGCAAGTCTTAGACCGTAGGTCCCTCATATCTTCGTTATTGTGGAGAATAGCCTCCTCTGGGAAAGCTGTTGGCATGCCCAAAGAGCAGAGAAACCAAAGGGCACGACAGCCTCTCAAATTGAAATCTATCTCTCTCTCTCTCTCTCTTTCCCTTCCTCACCCCTCTCTATCCCTCCTCATTCATTATTACTGGGGCATCATGGGAGGCTTTGGCTCCTCATTAACTCCTCCATGCTACAGATCTGTAATTATTAGCAGCTATCGTTAGTTCATCTTCTGCCTCTCCTCTTTCTAATTCAAAACACACTTTTACACCCTCACAAACACACAGGGCCAGGTCATTAGGACGCCACACATGCCAGGTTGCGTGGGTGGGTTTGAGTGTCTGCGTGTGCTTCAGCATGAATGCAAAAGTCTTCTTGTGAGCCTCCTACTATGACTGTGTGTCCATTGTCACATCATTGACTATGTTAGGGTCTTTTAGTACAAATAGGGTTGTTTACTGCTTGTGGCACATGTTTGCATCTTCTACTGTTTTGAGTAGGTTTTGGACAGTTAACTGGAGTAGAGTTATACAATTGCAAATAAAATAAGCAATAGAAACATACATAAAAAATACAAATGTAATTCATATAATATACTACTATGCAAAAGTATAACACCTTATTAGGTTTTATCTTGCAACACTTTTAATTATTCACTAAAACATGACATAGATGGATATTTTAATGTAATAAGCCCTCCAAATTCCTTTCTCTACAGTAACCATTGACTGCCTGGTCCTGGGGAAGCGCTTACTGTAACCACTTAAAAAAAAAAATTTTTAAATAAAATTCGTTTTTTAATCTTTGTTTTATAATTCTTTCACATAAAAGTGAAGAATATTTTATATTTCGTTACTGTTATGGTATTTGTATGAGAGATTTAACCTAGCACAGAAATTGCAAAATGTGAGAAAACCTAACTAAACTTTCCTCATGTGAAGGAGTTTTTTAATGTAAAATAAATAATTTCTAAATAAATATAATGCTTTTAAAAAATAAGATTGGCACTATTTAATCTGTTAAAATGCATCTAAATTTGCTTGTGTTTTTATTACACAGTGGAACATTTACAAGTGGAATATATATAGCATCTTTCCTCTTCTTAAAGCTGTGTCCTGTATTTCATCTGCCCGAGTCTTTTGTTGTGCTGACAGCCTCCAGTGGCCCCACACACTTCTTTCAAATATACTTACTTGTTTCAAATAGAGTTGAGAGAACTGAGAGTTTTACTTTTCTTACAAAACTGCCATGGGGTTCTTTGTTGGCAGTTGCTTTATGCTATACAACATAAGCATGATGCTCATTTGCAAGGCCTCTTATCCTTTGTATAAATATGAATGTGATCTGAATGCATTATCTAGGAAATGTATATTTTCAGATGAGCATCAAAGGTATTACAACACTGGCAAACCTTGAGATCAAAACCACTCTCGAGGCTTGTAAGTTAGCGTCACAAAGGTATGAAAAGAGGCCTTTAAAAAAAACTGTTCTCACTAAAATATAGGGTATGAAAATAAACACTATTATAAATTAGATATAGGCTAGATATAGGCCATTTTGATGACTTTTGACGAAAACTGTTTGGTTTGGGAGGAATTGTTTTAAAGCGAAAGTCAAACAACATTGTACTGGCGATTAGCGATTTGATTGCCAACTGGTCTGATGAGCCTTTGAAGCCAGAGGAGATCTGACCTTACATTCGGGTGAGGGATTGCTAATTGCTCCCAAGAAATGGCTTGCTTTGTATGCTTGACCTCTGGTGCCAAACCTTGCTGAATAGGTGATATTTATGAGCTTTGCTCAATAAGCGGGCTAATGTAACTAGACTCACAAGGATTGTGCTATCGATTATGGTCAGTGTTTTGATGTTGGTTAATGCAAGTCTCCTTAAAGGGATTATTCGGAAAACCCAAAGACTGAGCAACTTGTTTGATAGCAAGACACTGACTGTTTTCTGATGAGGTAATATAGAGTTTTTGAGGGCACTGCTTTAGTAAATTAGTTCATGATTTTCAAGTCAAAAGGACGAACACCAAAGACCACAGCTTAGTGTCTCTTCTATCTAGATGCAGTTAACCTTTGAAATAAATTAAATTTTAACCAAAGATTTTAATATCTGCACATTTTTAATCCAGTAAGCACTGAAGTCAGAAGGGCAGAAAAGGGCAAATGTGGAGCAAGCACTATGGGATGTTATGGTCCTATTTTGTAATTAAGCTAAGTGTATCTTATGTCCTTCATTTGACAGACTTGTGGTTATGACCTAACATTTTAACCCAATCCTAAGCAAAGCTTGAATCACAGACAAGAACCAAAAAGTTAGGAAATTAAACTGCAGTGACAGCCAGTGATTTAAATAGTTACCAACAGCCTCCTCTGGAAAATTAATCATCCTTCTCCCTCTGCTGATTTTCTAATTTTTGTCTAGAATTCTGGGCACACCAATTACAGTGCCTGCAGTGTGAGGCTGGATCATGGTTGGGAGGACATGCTGGTAATTGTGTTAACCCTAAATGGGGGTTCACTCCAAAGCTGTGTTGTGTAGTTTAAGACAGAAGGAGGCTGTCCTCCCTCTCTGTTGGCTGTTCACCAAAGCCATGATTAATTAGGTTTACAAAACAATACTTGAACCGTAGTGGTCTTACTAAGGTGCTTTGTTTTGATTATTTTAAGGTTTTAGCCACTGGGTGTCTTTTTCATTAATATTTATGTTAGGTTTATCTTTGGTTGATTTCTGTACAGCAATCCCTTGGTATTTTTTATGTGGATAAACCTTCATATCTTGCATTAAAGGTAAACCGGAAAAGGTTGCAGATTATCTGTTTCTTCATCAGATGAAGTAACAGTTTGCAAAAGTGCTTCCTGCCAAAACTATTATTTTTTTGCTTAGATTTTAAGCCTTGTGCACAAATATCTTCTGCCACTGTTTAAATCTTGTGCTTGTGTTTGAGCTATCTTTGTGGCGATGCAGTCTTCATTCTTAGGTGTGTTATCCCTGCCTGCAGATTAACTGTACTCCCTCTACAACTTGAAAAGTTGCTCTACCTGACAACAGCTCTAGTCATTCTAATGATAATTCAGGTATCCATGAAGAGAAATAACAAAACTCCCCAGTCCTCAATATCCCTATGTCCCACTCCATTTTTCTTATCACTTATGAACAAGATCAAGACATTTAATGAAAGATGGCTTTTTACCATCTCTGTATGTGAGAGCTCAGACATGTCTGTAAGGTTTCCCATATTGCCATGTAAGATAGCTACAGGCCTGCATCAGCTTACTTATGTAGGGGCAATGCAGGGGATGGTGTGAGAAAAATGGTGAGGAACATAATTTAAATCCCTTGCTTGGCCCAACAACAGAATCACTACATAGAGTTTGTTTGACATAATACTTTAAAAGTATGGTATACAAAGAACTGTGATGCATATTTCATGTGTTGTGTTTTTGTTGACACCACACAACACCTTAAGGCTGACTTTACTTGTACTTGTACTTGTACTTATTATTATTATTATTTTTTTACTTCAAATGTGGGGTATTCAAGTTTAGAGGCAGGTTTTCTTTTTAGGCCTATGACCAACATTTTTTGTTTGGGTAGAGAATAACCCACAAACCACATTTTCTTTAGCAGAAAACACATTTTTCTTCATGCATTTGGTTCGCAACAATATACTTATCATTGTGGCTTTAGGGTTGTTGATGCATGTTAATGTTCAAGCACTAGCTGAAGCAAATGTATTATCTTAAAATATATAATTATTTGTTGATAGAGTACCAACACTCTAAGATTATTACATGTAGTTAACAAAAAGATGTTGCATGGTCATTGACTTAATGCATATTTCTGAGCAGAGCATCTAGCTTCTGTGATGTGTTCAAGTCGATTATTGGGAATTCATGCCCACCGGGCGGTAAAAGAGTCGGGCGGTAAAACAGTCAGGTTCGGGTTATAATTTTCACCACACCATGTGATTAGAATTGTACATTTTTTTTTAATTTTTTTTTTGTGAATATATACACACTCATACAATCCCATGAGTGTCTTTAAAGGATGATTTGCCTCTGCATTTGCTTGTGTTATTGATGCTGAGAGAGGCTGAAAGCCAGGGTAAGAGAGAGCCAGTAACAAAGCTCATTTGTCAAATCCCTGTGACCTGAGTGACATTCTTTCAGATTTGCTCCTGCGCTCACACAATGTGGACTGCCCTGTGGTTTCTGTCATTTGTTTGTTCACTATTAGCATCCCTTCCTGCTCTTACTGCTTACAGTGCAAAGCATTTTAATGTGCTTTTCTTTTGGTTTGCCGTGAAATATTTATACCCTTATAATTAAAGTCATAAATTCTTTAAGTTATAATCATGTTAATTAGGTGCAATTACTCGATGACAATAAATATGTCTTTTTTATCTTTACATTTTCTTCGTCTGCACAGCACTCCAGGTTTCCCAACTAAAATATTTTACAGTGTTACTATTTACTATTTGATTTAGTGTTTCCAAAATACTTAATGCCGTTGATTTGATGTTCCTTCATATAACCATGTAAAGATGCCAAATCGAGCTATGAAACATAATCTGATAGTAGAAATTTTAGAAATCAAACACAAGCATTTTGCTAAAAGATATATTGACTTTAATATTTCCTGGAGAAAGTTTTTCTTATTACAGAAGAGATTAAGATGAATGTAGCATCAGTTAATATGAAGTGGTTAAAAGAAACAGGATATTATAAAAAAATAATAATCAGGTACTATGAACCGTTTATAAGCTTTTAAAACAACAAAGAAACAGGATACATACTTGATGTCTGCTACAAAGTGTACTACTTCTCATAAATTACTTAATTTATACCTTCTGTCATATTTGCCACAGTCAGTATGAGTAGGGCTTTGATTTGCCATCTGTGAGTGTTTGACTGCATTTGCATTTTCAGAATGAAACAAATCACGCTCACATAATCCTACTTACTAAACCAGAGGAAGAGATACCGGATTTATTTGCAAACTCTCCATTAAAGTGCTTTCATGCAGAAGTTACAAAGTGGCGATTTATTGTTTTAGTTAATCAAAACCAGACTTTTTTTTCTAAAACTGGAATTTGTCAAACAAATGGCATCACAAAATGTCATAAAACAAAATGTCTTTAAAATCAAAAGTAATTTAATCAAATCTATGGCACAGTTGTTACATTTTAATAAGAGTTATTGTATTGTTTAATGTCAAATCTTGGACAATAAGGGGAATGAATATAAACTGCTCAATGACCACATGCTGTGGCATGAAAACCTTCAATACATAAAATGTTAGCCCTTTTATGTTTTTATAATCAGGCACTTCTCAACTAGGCTCCCAGCAGCACTAAAGGGAAAAATTAGGGCTATTCAGTTTTTGCCCCAGTTAGATAAGTGATTGTAATTGCTTATATTCCACCTTCTCTGAAGAAATTGAGGCCAAGGTCAATTTCTATAATTAGATTTTAACAGAAAAGAGCGATAGATACTGGACAGATTTAATTGCATGCCTCCAGTAGATGTTTTAGTAGGGCCTGTTTTAACACTGTCAGAATTGTTTCAGTCTAAATCTTAAAATAAATATATTCTAATCAAACTATAATGATGTGTTTTCAGAAAAATACTGAAGATTTGTGTGAACAAGTATTCATACAAACTAAAATTATTTAAGTGTAATATAGCCCCAAAATATTTATCTTACATCCAAAAGGTTTGACATGTCAGAGAAGATTTTTCTCCTAACTCTTTTAAATGTAATATTTACCATACTCCCTAAAAACTTCCCAATTGTTTACTGATATCATGAGTTTATCTGGACTCACTTGTAAGGTTGAACTAGACAGATTGATTTATGATGAACTGTGATAGATAAATAAATGGTGAATGAACTGAGTGTATTCAGTAGAACCAAAGAACATTTACTCAAAAAACGCATTCACAAACACATTCATCCAAACTAACAACATTCACAAATGCATACATCAATTTGCAGATTGCTTAGCAAATATTACAGCATATTTTAAACTGGATTGATGACTGAACTGTAAGTAATTAACTCTTAAGACATGAATGAAGATTCCTTAGTGGCTGTTTATTTAAGCTCTGAGAATCTAACCCTGATGCTCCCACCATTTTGTCTTTTAATTGGAAATACATGTGTATCATATCTTATTTTATCTTAGCTCATAGAGATGAGTACTGTTCATTTTCTGCCACCCTTAGTGTATTCGGTTTTGGTCTCGTCATTATTGGTCATCTACCAAAATGACCTGCTTTAGCAAGATTGATGTGTCCCTTACAAGATTTCTGACCTTCTCATCACACTTCTATTAAGATTTGTGATTTTTATGGCTTAAAGTTATAATGTCAACAAACGGTCTCAACAGAGGTTTGTATTTCTTTATACTTTGTCACAATGTTTTCCTGGCACATCTCGTGTGTCCTTTGGTTATGGAAGCAAATCGTTACCATAATTCAAATGAAAAAGCATTTTCAGAAATGCTTTTTCATTTTAAGAACGTGGCTGCAAGATTTGACTCATAAATAAAATTATTAATCATTAATCCTGTTTGCATTTTAATTTTCTTCTTTAGGACTGCTCATTCTTTCACTTAATCAAATGTAAAATGAAAAAAACTTTTGAGATTTATTTTTCAAAATTTGCCCCTGCAAACAGTTACCAAAATTCAAATTGAAATGTAAAATTTGAAAAGGAAAAAACATTTAAAGAATGTGGCTGCATTATTTGACTCATAAATAAAATTAGTAATCAATCATCCTATTTGCATTTGCATTTTATTCTTCAAGACCTCACATTTTACGGCATAATCAAAAAGAAAAAATACCGACATGGCTTTTTTGGTTTACGTGGTCTGCCCGCACAGTGCTGCCCATAACTGCCCATTATTGATTACTAATTTTATTTATGAGTCAAATAATGCAGCCACATTCTTAAAATGAAAAAGCATTTCTGAAAATGCTTTTTCATATGAATTATTGTAACGATTTGCTTCCATATTTGGTCTTCATGTTGGTGTTTGCCTATTATTTTCCTCTTACATACCTCTGAGTCCTTCAAAGAATAGCTATATTTAACACACCAAACTATCAGAAGATTGCATCAATTCTTTACAATGTTTTTAGTTCTGTACTTTTAACAGTATCACCTAACTCGATTTCAAAAGGAAAGGTATCCTTGCTTAATGTCAAACTATTTAGAATATGGGTAAGGCATAATCTAGTGAGAAAAATGTCATATATGTTGGAATATCACCTTTCATTTTCATCGGTAATAACTGAAAAGAAAGCAAGAGAAGTCAAAATATTTTTTGTTGTTATCTTTCCCCAAGACCCGCTGTCACTCATCCTCTTTGCCTCTTATATGTCTTCACTCTCGCTCTGTATGGGCAAAAATCCAGGGCACTCAGGATTTCATTAAAACTATGTTGATGGAGCACTCTGCCCAGCCTAAGTAAATGTGCTCAAGTCCATCTGAGTGTGCATTGTTTGGAAATAGATTACTGAAGATGGTGGAGTAAAGGCATAGAGGAGAGGAAAGAAATGGGAGGAGGGGGGCAGGAAAAAAAAAAGTTTTACATAGTTGACTTCCAGATGGCTTAGAAAGTTTATTCAGAGTCCCTAAATGGCTCATATGAAGGATAAAAGCTGGGTAAAAACAAAAAAGCGCTGGGCTCTTCTACAGCAAGCTTATCTGGAAGATGTTAGTGACAACTGTTCACTGTTCTGTGACGGGTATTTGTGTTATAAATTTTGCCACATTCCACATACAGCATGTTGTTGACAAGCTACATGAAGTGATCTGCACATTAGTGGATTCACAGCTCAAGCTTGCACAAAGTCCTGACAGGTGTATCATTTACTGGACAAGTGTAACACATTCATTAGAGACACCACATGTCACCTGACTACCAAACGTTTGTACTTTGTTTCTCAGACCCAGTTGTCAAAGGAAAACATTATTCTAAGCATTAAACCCATTTAATTGACAGTCTTTTCATATCGTCGTCACCGTGACATTTTGGACTTCTTACAAGCTGTCACTTCTGGTCACCTGTCAGAGTTGGGGCCAGTCACATTCTGCAATCTGACTTTGTTGATGCCAAGATTACAACATATCCAAAAGTTGGCCCAAGGTTTTCTGAACTGGATGTATCGTCTTCTTTCAGCATATGTAGGAAGTTACTTTTTTTTTTCTTTTTCTTTTGGTTCACATAGATTTCATGCTTTCACACGCTTATGAAATCTTTGCTTTTTATTTAAGGAGCCAAAACTCATCAAGCGGAAAATGGAACTTCCCAATATAGCTGGAAAATCAACCACTGTGTGTCACCTACTTTAGTTATTATCCAGAGAGTTTGTGGGGTATATCATTGGATTTTTCTCCAACCGAGGTTGAGGAGTTTTGTTGCTGCAGTAACTATGAACTCTGGCTCATCTCCACACAGTCTGAGGTAGCTCTCCGAAATAGGAGTAACAATATTTTTCTTTAATACTAATGCAGAAAATAGATTTTGGGTGGTCATGCACGTTTGGGGTGAGAATTTTCTTTATTAACTTAAGTCAATAAATAATTAATTTAGATGTGATGAATCAAATAAAAAATCAAGTGTATTGTTTAAACAACCCAATTGGCAATGTTGTTGTTGTTTTAAGCTTGTGGTTAATAGTCAGGAAGAAACTTGCGGCTGCTGGCGAGCTGCTGGTGAGAAGGATTACATTTTGTAAAACAAAATGTATTTTTAGAGACTCGTTTTGTGCTAGCTATCATATTGTGAATTTTTACATATGGAGTAAAGTGGGTGAACTTGCAAGTATATAATGTCATAATGTCATTGCATTGTTAACCTTTGGGCGAGTAACTTGTGCAGCTAGAAGGAATGCTTCAGTACACAAAATACATGTCATCATAAAGAAAGCACATTGTGTGGAAAGTTGAAGCTACATCTAAAGACAGCATAAAGGAAATTTGGACACAAAAAGGCAAAGACCTTAACTTCTTTACTCAGTCCCATATAGAATGTGTGGCCAAACCAGTTCTGTCAGATTGATGTAATAGGCAAAATATCAAACTATTGTACGAAGCTTCTGAAAGGATACTTAAAGTTCAGATTAGTCTCAGTCTTTAAATGTTCTGTTTACCAAATTTTAAGGGAATCAGTGTAAATACCTGATCTTTTAGGGAAATTCTGATGTTATTGTTAAGATAGGGATATCTTGAATGATAACGGGTTTCTTCAGGGATGATACAACACTTGTAGCTTGTACACAACACAACATTGTGCTTATATTAATTCTTGGCTCCCTATAAGAATTACGTTTGTATTGTCAGAGTAAATTTTTCTTCTTTTCCTTTTCTCCTTCGTCATTCGTTTTAGCTTAAACCCAGCACTCTAGGCCTTATTCTGAGTCCTTATGGATCTGTTTTGTGTGGACTCTGTGTGTGGACCCTGAAAGACAGGTGGTGCGCTGTAAATAAAAAGTGACTTGAGTTTTGTATAAATTAGTTACAAAATTAAATACTTTATGAATAAAATGTTGGATTACCTTAAGAATAACACAAGCTCACTATCCCTTACCTTTATCTTGAAATATCCTGTTACAGAGTTCAACTGGGTCAGGTTCAATTCACCTCTTATTATTCATAGTGTTTTCTACTAAATCCATAAACTCCAATAATGACCCCATCATTGACTTTACATCCGGAAGGATCTTAAATTGGGTTTTGAAAAATGTGGTTCCCAAAAGCTATGTTTAATTTCAGTTTTCCATTGAATGTGTTGATGGGAGATCAGCTAATTAGAAATGTGACTCTTGACAAATGTTAATAAACAAAGGTGGTGAAATTATAGAATCTGTTTTCAGGGACGCCGGAAGAAATCATTTGTGTGGTTATACATTCTTGATGCACTATGATCGTTTACAATAGGCTGCTCACTGTCAGTTAATGTAGCTTTCTGTATGCTCAGTCATGTGTTCACACTCCCTCCTTTAGTAAAACAACATGACACTGACCTGCAGAACTAGATCATAATACAAATCTATGTACTACCAAAAAGAGGAAAAACTGTCAAACAAAGCATACAATTGAGAAATATCCCAAATAAATATTATTTGGGTATTTTCCTCACTGGGGTCTGTCTCTTCTGGTTTCTCTCGGGTTTGTTTCCAACCAGAGCTTATCTCCAATAGTTCAGGTTGATTTAATTGGCGTTATAGAATGTTTGGTTGGCATATTAATCTGGTGGTGAGCCCAGCTCAAATTTGAATGAAGGGAGTAGAGAGATACGTTCAGGGGTGTGTGTCTGCCTAGTTGGATGTATGGGCATTCATGCACAAATATCTTTGTCTGTGAATGTGTACCAACAGAGAATGTTTTGGTGTATGAGCAGAATATAAAGCAAGTGGCTGTCAGTTTAATTCAAGAGCGCATGTGGCATGCCTTAGGACCTGATAGGCTAATTACAGCCAGTAACACTAAATGCAGGAGCAACAGCCGAGATCTATCTTCTGTTCTTCAGACAGGAGACAAGACAGTAGTAAATGTAATGTCAGTAGATGACTGCTATAGTAACTTCTGAGACAAAAGGCACATTTTGTTAACGCTTTTGCTACAGGTGAATTATTTGCAAAGGGTGGAAAAACAAAAAACAACACTCAGATTTGCTGACAACATTTGGAAGTAACCAACTAATCACTGGATATTAAGAGGTGCATAAGAGATGCTAAAAGTCATTTATATGAAATGTAATGATTTTCATCTTCAATGCAAAATGTTTATATCTTTGTTTTGTTTTTTCTCTTAGAAAATATTATGTTTTATAGTCCTGTATGCTACAGTAATGATTATATGATTACTAAATTATTTTAAAAATCAATCAATCATGAATAACCCAAATATTTGGTTCATACCTTACGTTGTATTTAGTGTTGTATTGATCACTGTAGATCAACAAAATTGGAAAAGGAATCAGCTTTTTCAAAACTTTATGATATCTCTAGTACTTCAATATGTATTTATGTTTTCTCCTTAGGGCGGGAAGATCCCAGTAAGGTGGACAGCTCCAGAGGCCATAGCATACAGAAAGTTCACCTCTGCCAGTGATGTGTGGAGTTATGGTATTGTCATGTGGGAGGTGATGTCATACGGAGAGAGACCATACTGGGATATGTCCAACCAGGATGTAAGTACTTTAAACTATGAGATTATGTGAAGTCTTTTTTTTTCTGATGTGATGCATTTTGCCATAAAACATAGTAATTAACAGTTCCTTTAAAAATATGTTCTTATTCACCCAAACAATTCACCACCCTTATAGTCCCACAACCTTACTTTCTACCAGCAACATTACCACTGTGAAAGACAGTCTTTCAAAACAGGTTGAATGAATGAAGCCAAGATAAAATACAGTCCTAATGAAGTATCACACATTGCATGACAGTTATAAAATTTAACAGAGATATAACATAGCGCATAGTCCAGTTAAGCTAAATATGTAAGTCTGCAAGGGGGATTTAAAATGGTCAACATTGTTAGTTTTCCTAATGGGAAAGAAGAGGAAGTCTGTTCAATAGCTTAATCTGAAAACATGGTGCATAGAGAACATTTTGATTTTATTATTAATATTAAAAAATAATTTTAGTTTATTCTAAAATATTAATCAGTTTCTACCACTTAAATTACAATCAAATCAATTTATAAGAGACTGAACATGGTTGGCCATTTTTTATTGATTCGTAATAATTCAAAACCTTTGTTATTCATAAGTATATTGATACATATATTGAATAAAATTATGAATAAATTCATATAGCCACACACCTGTATTAATAAACCCCTACACCATTGGAAGTCAACTTCTTTGTTTTTTCATTGCATATGGCTTCAGTTACACAGCTAAAGCGCTTCAACACAGTCTTCTCAGTGCAGAAATTTCTTCCAGAAGCAGAACCCTCTTAGTCTTTGATCAGACTTTTATATCCTTTCCAGTTGCAATCAACACACGATAAAAAAAAAAAGCTGTACAGTAATGTGTTACATCTTTTTACTGTTTGGTATAGAGACCAAAGTAAAAATCATGCTTATTTTACACAATTATTTTAGAAAAAATGCATCACTCTTGTCTTTGTATAATATGTAATAAATAGTGTCACTATTTTGTTTAAATAAATTGAAGGTCTTGATGGCTTGCCTGTATGAAACATCATATAGGAAAGAGGTACATCAAGCAAAATTGTACATCATGTCAATTACATATTTTATGTAGATAGGAGAGGTGATTATTAAAACAGCCCATGATATTCTCATTTAGAGGTTAATATCATTTGAAGAAATTACTAGAAATACACAATTTTATGTTCAAATATTTCCATTTTTGACAATGTAGGTTTTCCATTGAATATTTTCTCATCTCCTGTGTAAAACAAAGAGATTTTGTCCTAAAAAAAAGTTCAAAGTTTGCTTTAACAGGTGAAAAAAAGGCACTTGCCCTTTCATGTTAGAGTCACTTCAAACAAGCTACTGGGCAGACATTATGCAAAACTGTCTTTGGTGATGTACATAAGGAGGGAAAAGGCTTTCACTACATTCAAGCCATTGTAGACAGTTCAGAGACTGTGTGTTCTGTGAGGGAGAATAAGTTCTTTCTATGTAGCACTATCGTTTTATTTTGTACAAAGCTGTTTTTTTCCTCCAAACAAAGCTGCTATGGTGGGCTGCAGAGCTGCATTTAGCATGGAAATGTATGTGTCTACTCTGTTTTTATAAAAACAAAGGCTACAACTTTCTGACAGAAAGAAAGAAAAAACATATTTTTACATGCTGTGCTCTTTAAAACTCTGTAGGTTCTCAGGAAGTTAACTTTTTGAAAATTATTCTTAAAGATTATATTTAAATAAGGCTCACAATACACCCTCCTTACTATAAAAATGCAATGGTTTGTATGCCCTAAGTCTAATTCTAACACAATTGAGGAGGACTTGTTTGGAAAAACGAAGCAGTAATAAATAACCTTTTTATGTCCACACTATCGCTGAATATGTCCTCGACTCTGACTTTGAAAGAAAACTTATTATGGGCAAAGACTCAAACTATCCCTTTCCTTCCTGGCCGCCGTTTGAGAGCAATGAATGATTGCTAAGAGCTCTGCTTTGTTCGCCGTGTCCGCTTGGATAAAATCCATACTCACAGGCATAAACACAAACACGGACAACCACTGGATGGGGTCCCATACTATGAGGTCTTTCTCCCTAAGCTTCCCTAGCGAGAAGACGAGCCAACCATCAGGCCTTTGTGGACCTTACTCCGCCGGGACAGTCCAACCAAGCAGATGTTGCCTCAGTGGGCCAGCAGCAGGCAGTGCCTGGTGGGACTGATGCCACTCAGCATGTCCGCCTCCTCTCAGCACACACATATTCAGGCACTTAAACACACACATTCACGCTTGGTCTCTCGTTCTCGCATCGTCTTATATGCCCACACAAAATTTTAATCCGCTGATTCTCTGTTTTCTTTTAGATCCATCTTGCTCAATATAGCATCAAAGTCCCTCTTTAAACCCTTTCCTTCTGTCTTTTTCATGTGTGCCACTATTGCAGATTTCTTTGAGCTAGACTTAACTTTGTAGCTGAGTCTGCGAACTACAGAAAAGTAGACTTTTTGATGGAATAGTATAGCTTAACCCTGGGTTTTGCACTAGAAGCTTAAACTGTATCCAAGGAATTTAAATAAAAGATGACAGATAATACAAATACACCACTATTGACATCCAAGATTATTTTTGCTTTTTCAAATGTTTGTTCTTAAATGGCAGTGAAATGAGACTTTGAAATTAAGGGATTTGTATATACAAACACAATTTTACTACTCACACCTTGTTAGTACTGGAATAGATACCTCTGCCATCAGCTTTAATTTATGATGTAAATGCACCAAATCGGTGCTCTACTACATAAAGAGATCAACATTAAATTTACTCAGACAAAGATACCATCAATGATGAAACTAACATTGGTCATTTGGCACAGATTGCCAAGGAAATGTCTCACCCTACCATCTTAACCCACTAATTCAAGGTATTGATTTACAGTAACTTACAAACAACTCTTAATCTTGTTTAATTCAAATTCTGACCCAAAAATCTCAGTGTCTAAAATGTTTATTTATGAAAGCAGGCAATATTCTTTCATTTGGTATTGTCCGATTTTAATGAGCTGTTATCGATTGAAGAATATGTTTCCTGTTCTTAGTTCTTCTCCTAATGGAGCTATTCTGCTAGGTTCAATGTTCTAAATTTGCAGAGATGGTAATGCACAGACCTTGGTTTAACGAGTGGGAGTTTATACCACTATTTCCCTTCAACTATCATTAAACACTCTGTGCATTTGTTTTAGCAAAGCAGTTGTCCACACAGTTGCGATGGAGATGTTTTTTCTAGATTTTTTTAACGATTGCCAAGTTAAACAACCCCTGCATCTATGTTCTTACCTTTCCAGTGCTCAGCCTGTACTTTAGTTTTTGTTATGTGTCAACGCTTTAATGCCTCAAATTGTAGCACTGTAATAGGTATACCATTATATGACCAGTTATACCTAACAAATTAGAAATTGGGTGGTATCTAAATTAAATATTGTATTCACCCCCCTACAGTTTTTGTGTGATGAATGTGAGTCATGCAACATTTTAGTTCACTTGACTAACTTTTACTTACCTAAAAAGTAAAAGGGCATCATAACCTGTGAAGGCTTTAAGAGGCACGTGTCAAGTGCCTGTTTTCAACAGTGTTAATTATTTGAAATGTTCCATTCCCTCCGTGGCTCCTTCAGTGACACAGCCTGTGTTTTACTTCCACTCTGCTTCCCCACTTTTTCCTCCAGGGCTGGCATGATTGGCTAGTGTCAGAAGAAAGGGCGCATTAGCCTGAATGCAAACTGTCACTTGAGCAACGAACAGCAGTTGGCCTATATAGGAGCAGCAGAGGGGTGCTGGCAGGGTCAATATGAGGCTGAGATGAGAGTGCCACAATTACTCAATGGATACACTTATAGAAAACTGAGGGTTTCGTTGTGTTTAATGACATTTATGTGATTGTTAAATATTGTTTACATATGGTTTAAAAATCCAGTAACTAAAAACTACTCAAAACCCACGTGTAGTGGAAGAGCTATATGTTCTATACAGAAAGAAGATTTTTACAGTGTGTTCGTACGTAAATTGCAGCAGAATGGGACTACAACAGGTTGAATAAAGTCAGAAACCAGGCATAAAGTGACACAGTATTCCGACTTGTCTCATTTTCTCCTAGGTGATCAATGCTATTGAACAAGATTATCGTTTGCCACCACCCATGGACTGCCCCAGCGCCTTGCACCAACTGATGCTGGACTGCTGGCAGAAAGACCGCAACGTACGACCTCGCTTTGCAGATATTGTCAGCACCCTCGATAAAATGATCCGGAACCCCACCAGCCTAAAAGCTGTAGCCAACATCCCTGCTGTGTGAGTAAAGCACTTCATGGAACACAAACACATGCACGCATAAGTTGATATTAAAAATGCTTTTTATCTTTTTATGTCCATCAAGTTCCCACACACAGTCTACTAAACCTAACTCACTGTTAGTGTTTTTATTTTTTATCAGCTCAGAAAAATATCAGTTCATAAAAAATAAATAGTTTTTGTTTCTGTTGATTGCATCAAACCTATTTTTTTACCTCTGTTGTTTTTCTTTCCTCTCATCGAATCCTGATACTTTCAGGGAGTTTCATTTCAAACATAACCATTTAATAATAGACGAAATGCATATTGTATGAAAACATGTATAACATGTAGAACGACATCATAGTTGGAATCCTTTTTTGGCTTCTGAAAAAAATCTGCATTGATTCAATAAAACAATACTATGATTTTTCCTGATGTTGGATTTTATTTTATTTTATTAAAAGCAGTTTATGCTCTAAATATAAAATGAGTATTATATATGATATATATATATATATATATATATGATATATTTTTTTCCTTTCCCTTCACTTTCCTCACTGAATCTCTTGGTTGGCTAAGCTACTTAGTGTCAATCCGAAATGTGAAGCTATTTGTTTTGGCATTGGGATTTGGGTGGCTGCCATATATCCAAAGGTGAACTGTTGGCTTTGTGTCAGACCAGTTTTGCAGTAAGAGATGTTTTTAGGTTTAGGTCTTTAATGTGTTAGGGCAACTTTCTAGAGCCATTATGAGCGTTTTTGTATAAAAGTTCTGTTATTACATACATTTATTTTTTATTTTTGTTTTCTTTCAAACATCTTCAGGTAGATATATCTTTTGTGAATAAATTGTTTGGCTCTTTTTCTTTTCTTTTTTTTTTCTTTTCTTTCTTTTTCATACACGTCTAGGGAAATAAAACAAAAATACATTCACTCTTATTTTCTTAAAACACTGCTCAGTTAATATTGCATCATAGTCCGTTTCTCTCCCTCATTTTACTCGTTTTTTATCTCCTCCAGGCCTTCTCAGCCACTGTTGGATAGATCCATACCTGACTTTAACACCTTCAGTTCAGTAGAAGACTGGCTTGCTGCCATCAAGATGAGCCAGTACAGAGACAACTTCCTAAACTCAGGCTTCACCTCCTTGCAGCTTGTGGCTCAGATGACCTCAGAGTGAGTTTACTAGTTTGTGTAAAATGTATTTACAAACCATATGGTTGTTTAGAGGAAATTTGTTTAATCAAAAAGAATCAAGAATCAGTTATTTATATAGCACCAATTTACAAGAGATGTCGTAGATTGGACAAAGGAAGAAAGTAGCAGAGAGAGAAGTGGTCAGATTGTCCTCCTGCAGTCTAAGACTATAGCAGCATTACTATAGAAAAACGTAAAGAACTTTACCCTATAGAGTGAGACATGAAGAAGGTAGAGCAAAGGAAAAGCTTCCGTCAAGACTGAGTTCCTCCCCCAACCGGATTACGCTGTCTTCTCTACCTCTTCCTAATTATAAACTTTACCAAACAGGAAGGTTTTTAGCCTAGATTTGAAACTAGACAGGGTGTCTGCCTCACGGACTAAAGCTGGAAGCTGGTTCCACAGGAGAGGAGCCTGATAACTAAAAGATCTGCCTCCCATTGTGCTTTTATAGATTCTATGAACCACCAGTAAACCTGCATTCTGAGAGCAAAGTGCTCTGTTAGGGACATAAGGAGTAATCAGATCTCTGATATACGATGGAGCTTGATTAGTGAGGGCTTTATGTGTCAAAAGAAGAATCTTAAAATCTATTCTAAGTTTGACAGGGAGCCAATAAAGGGAAGCTAAAATTGGGGAGATATGATCTCTAACCCGTTTCATCAGAACTCTTGCTGCAGCATTTTAGACTTTTAATTGAGTTTTGTGAACTTCCTGCTAATAAAGAGTTACAATAGTCCAGCCTTGAAGTAACAAATACATGGACTAATTTTTTTAGCATCTGTCCTAGAGAGAATATTTCTAATTTTTGCTATATTCCTTAGGTGAAAGAAGGAAACCTTATAGATCTGTTTTATATGGGACTTGAAAGACATTTCCTAATCAAAAATAACCCCAAGGTTCTTTACATTGTCACCAGACGGCAACCTGATGCTGTCCAGGTCAAGTGGTTGACTAAGCAATTTGTTTTTTAGAGGTTCTGGTCCAAAGATAACAACTTCTGCCTTTTCAGAGTTCAATAGCAGAACTTTTAAAGACATCCACATTTTTAATTTATCTAGACATGCCTGTAATCTACTAAACTGACTGGATTCATCTGGATTTACAGATAAATCCAGTTGTGTATCATCAGCATAACAGTGAAAATCAACACCATGCTGTCTGATCATTTTACCAATAGGGAGCAGGTATATAGTAAATAGAATTGGGCCAAGTACAGAACCCTGTGGTACTCCACAAGGAACCTTACAATGCGGAGACGATTTGTCATTTACATGAACAAACTGGGATCTATCAGAAAAATACGGTTTAAACCAGCCTTGTGCTGTTCCATTGATCCCAGTGTGTTCGAGCCTTTCTATGAGGATATTGTGATTGACTGTGTCAAAAGCAGCACTGAGATCTAACAGAACTAGAATAGACTCAAGTCCATTGTCTGAGGCCATGAGAATATCATGCTATGATGAGCTCTGAAACCTGACTAAAATTCCTCAAATGATCTCTCAGTCGTTTAGCAACAATTTGTTCAAGGATTTTAGATAAAAAAGGATATGGGTTAGATATAGGTCTGTAATTTATTAAGTCTTCTTGATCAAGAGAAGGTTTCTTAAGTACGGGTTTTATTACAGCTACCTTAATAGCCTCTGGTACATATCCATTCACTAATGACAAATTAATCATATCGAAAATGGGGGTAACAATAATAGAAAATACTTCTTTAAACAATTTTGTCGGGATTGGATCCAACATATAAGTGGAAGGCTTAGATGAAGAAAATACTTTTGAAAGCTCAGATGGCTCAACTGGAACAAAACACTTTAAACAGAGATCAGGCTCCAGAGCCACATTCAGTACCTCATTGCTTACTGAGGTAGTAGTTATGTTTGGTAGGATGACATCAATTTTAGTTTTAATAGATACAATTTTATCAATAAAGAATTCCATAAAGTCATTACAGCTAAGAGTTGGAAGAATAGATGATATAACAGAGTTTTAATTTCTCGTAAGTTTAGCAACTGTATTAAAAAGAAACCTACGATTGTTCTTATTCTCCTCTATTAATAATGTAAAATATGCTGATCTAGCTTGGCGCAGGGTCCTTTTATACAGAAGCACGCTGTTTTTCCAGGATAAATAGGACTCCTCTAAAAGCGAAAACCGCCATTTCTTCTCCAATTTCCTGGTGTTTCCCTTCAAGGTACGAAGTTCGGAATTAAACCAGGGGGCCAACCACCTATGAGTAATCACTTTGCTTTTTATGGGGTCTACGTTGTCTATTGTTGTACACAATGAGGATGTAATACTATGAACAACAGCATCAATCTGTGTCGGGCTTGAAGTTAATTCCACTATGTTTCTCTGAAATACTGAAGAAATTAGAGGTGGAGTCAATTCTTTAAAGGCTGTAACAGCATTGTCTGATAGACACCAACTATAAAGACACTTTCTTTCAGATTTTAAGTACTCAGTGAAAAATAACTCAAAAGTTATCCAAAAATGGTCAGGAAGGAGAGGGATATGAGGCAGTACTGTAACCTTTTCACACTCAATGCCATAAGTCAGCACAAAGTCTAAAGTGTGACCAAGAGAGTGGGTAGGTGTTTGGATTTTTTGAGTGAAGCCAATTTAGTCTAAAATGGGAGTAAATGCTACATTTAGGCTGTCATTTTTGGTGTCAACATGAATGTTAAAATCTCCCACTATAATGATTTTATCAGTGTTTAACACTAGTTCAGATTAAAAATCTGAGATCTGATCTATGAATTCAGAGTAAGGACCTGGCAGATGATACAAAATAACAAACAGAAGGGGTTTAATTATTTTAGAGGTTGGATAAGGAAGGCTAAGGGTTAAATGTTCAAATGAACTATAACTATTAGTCGGCCTGGGATTAATTAATGAATCTGATTGAAAAATGCTTCCTACTCCTCCACCTCTCCCAGTACTTCGAGGAATGTGAAAGTTTTAATAATTAGAGGGAGTTAATTCATTGATACTAACATAATCCTCTTGCTGCAGCCAGGTTTCTGAGACAAAGCAAATTTATTTGATTATCAAGAATTAAATCATTAACTAATAAGGACTTTGAGGAGAGAGATCTGATGTTCAATAAGCCACCCTTAATAGTTATACATTTTTGTTTCATCTGAGTTGTTTTTATCTTTATGAGATTTTCAGGATTAGCTCTTTGTAGATTGATTGGCCGTGGGCAAGACACCGTCTCAATGGGATGATGGGTAGGTAACTGCAGAGAAGCCGCAGATAGGAGTTCTAAATTACGACTCTGCTTCCTGGTCTGGACCCTGGTTCGTCAGTAATTTTGGGAGTTAATAAATTCGGCCATATTTTAGAGAGAAATACATCCTAGATTTTTCATTTGGTTACTAACAGATACCATAACTGGACTTCATACATTTTATCATCAGTGTTGTGTGAATGTGAAATTATGCCTGCATTTTTATTAACAAATGATGCCCAAGGCCTTGATGGTACTTTTGAAATCTCTTTGC
>JAVLVB010000459.1:737710-756518 GCA_032876305.1 Orestias chungarensis | reverse complement strand
TATGTATATATATATGTATGTATATATATATGTATGTATATATATATGTATATATATATATATGTATATATATATGTATGTATATATATATGTATATGTATATGTATATGTATATATATATGTATATGTATATGTATATGTATATATATATGTATATGTATATGTATATGTATATATATATGTATATGTATATGTATATGTATATATATATGTATGTATATATATATGTATATGTATATGTATATATATATGTATGTATATATATATGTATATGTATATATATATGTATGTATATATATATGTATATGTATATGTATATATATATGTATATATATATATATGTATATATATATGTATATATATATATATGTATATATATATATATGTATATGTATATGTATATGTATATGTATATATATATGTATATGTATATGTATATGTATATGGGGACGTCGGGATAAAACACAAGTCCTTCTGTTTGTGTTGGAAACCAGACTGGACTCTTTACCTCAGAAAAAATAAATAAAAAAGAATGATCAGGAGGAGAAAAAGGAGAACGAATGGGTCATCCTTCTTGCACACTTTGGCTTTGGCGCTGTTTCTTGACTGCTCTTTACCTCAGAATCCAGACCAGAGCATCTTTGAATCCTGCTCTAAAGTGTGGACTTTGTGAGGCTAGACGGTTCTCCTACCTCGGTCCCAGTCATGTCTAACCCCACGATGGATCCAGCTCTCCTAAACCCTTCCTTAAGACAAACATCTAATAATCATCCACCTCAGGATCAGCCTCACCCCAGCTTGCTTTGTTTTCTTCCGTGGTGGACAAACGGCAAAGGTTTCTGGACACTAGCGGTCTGAAATCAGGACCTGCCGACTGCTCGATGCGAACACACGGGGACAGCAAACACCTTCCTCTTGGTTTATGTGGGCTTCAGAAGGGAATGGATTTTTTTAATGATTATTATTTTTGTTCCAATCTGCATATCCTCTCGTTATCTTTCACATGTAGGCAATCTTCTTTCAATCCACGTTCTTTAATCCACCAGTGCAAAGGCTTCTGTGTGCTTGTTAAGTACAGGCTGCCTTTAAGGACAATCACGGAGCTAATGAAAGACGCCTCGACCTGGAAGGCCTGCAGACTCTGGAACGAGGACCGAATTAAAGCAACATTTTTTTTCTGACTATTGTTTATTCTGGTCTTACAGGTCATGTTATCTTTGGCTCTTTCTCCTTTAACCAATATATTAATATTCCTCAATACAAGATTTGATGATCCCACGCGCCTTCCTCCTATTTCCCACATCTTTCCATGTATCATTCAGTTTGTTTTCCCTCTTTCCTCCACCTTGGTTTGCTGCAACTGAGGAAGCCGGAAATACGGCGAGCGAAATAATTGGCAGGAGTTGCCTTTGAAATCTTTTCTCGGTGGACTGTGGAAAGAATGACGAGGAAATAAACGAACCTCGTGTATCTTAAGGAAAACCTAGTTTAACCTCCTCCTTCTTATGGACGCGAGCATTTGGTTGTGATGTGCTTAAAAGTGAGAAAAATGAATGTTAAAAAAAAAGATGATAGATATATAAATATATGTTTTCTTTTGTGTTACTTTTTCTGCTTCCACTCTCCTGTTTTACTGATTGAAAATAAACTGGGGTTAGAAAAAAAACAAAAAAGGCTGATGTCTGGTGGTGTTGCTTCAAGTTCTGTGTTCACGTCGAACAGGTTAATGGTTGGCACGTCGAGTTTTAGGTAAGTATAAGAAGAGCCCGGTTGAGTGGTGCTGCCTCCCTTGACTGTTGTAATACTCTGCTAGCTTTTATAGAGATATAAAACGTTGGTTTACTGCTCACACAGGGCTGCTATAAAGCTGCTCTAATTCACTTACCGTCTTTGCTCGTGTGGAAATCCATGCGTGCTGAAGGAGACTTCTGTCTGCTGCCATGAGCCTTTGTGGTGAGCTGCACCAAATGTTACTTTTAAAAGTCCTGCGCTGTTAAATTGCGTTATTAGTAGCCGGTAGAAGCCTAACGTCTCGTTCTACTGTGCCGAGTTAGAGCTGGAACGGTTATTATTGGAAATATTATCTCCGATGTTTTTGAAATTGTATTAACTAACTGGAAAATGGGAGTAATTAAGTGAAATATTTATAATCACACAAAATGTGGTTTATTCTGCTTAAACCCAAGTTGCTCCTAATTTCCTTAATTTTTTTATGTTTGTCAAAGTAAAAAACAGCTCAAAGTAAGATTTTTGGTTCAGCAACGTCACTCAGTTTAAAGGTTTTGAACAGTAGTAGCCCTGATATTGTTATAGGCGCTTGTTTATATATATATATACACACAGAAAAATAGGGATATCTGGCTTGGGTGGCTGATGCATAATAAAATAATGTATACTTTATTGATCCTGTAGGAATTTATTTTTCAGTGTAAACCACACCGGGGCAGCCATGTCGCAGGCGCCAGGTAGGCAATAGCGCAAAGGGTCTTGCCTAGGGACCCACACTGGATGCTGTGGTGTATTTTTGCCCTGGGCTGGATTCAAACCCATGACTTTTGGATTGAAAGTCTGGTGACATTCCAATTGAGCTATCCAGCCGCCATAGTGCTCTCCTTGACGTCTCCAACATCGTTGCCGGCCATCATTTCTGCGCAACGTGAATCGACCATCAGAGAAGAGCACTGAGGCCCACTGGTCCCTCGTCCAGCGTAAATGCTCCCTGGCCCATGTAAGACGATGACGCCTGCTGGTGTGGTCGGGTACCCTTGCACGCGTCGTCTAGCACGCAGACCACGCTGATGTAAACGGTTTCGAATGGTCTGACGTGACACTTGGGTGCCTCTCACCTCCCTTAAACGTGCCTGGAGTTGAGTGGGATTCATCATCCGGTTTCTCAGGACGTTGTTCACAATGTAGCGGTCATCAGCATGGGATGTGGCCAAAGGACGTCAACTTCTACGCCTTTCTGTAACTCTTCCAGTCTCTCGGTATCTCTGTTGCAACCTGCTGATGACACTGAGCTCAGTGTCCACATCAGTCTGAGAACGTCCAGTTTGAAGCATTGCAATGGCCAGGTACTGTTGATCCATTGTTAGGTGTCGTCTTGTTCTCATGATGTCTCCATGTGAACAGCCTGATGAGGACGACTGTTTAAACACCAGCTGTAATTGAACCAGGACATTCATTGGTCGATTCGAGGATCAAACTCCTGTTGTGACTTTTGCGGTTAAGCTCCTGGTTAGAGAAGAGCAACATCTGCAAAAAGTACTGAGACATTTAACAGCTGGACAGGTGCATTCAAAAGCTTAGAGAAGGTCACATTAAGTTCACTTGTTAAGGTTTAAATGCATTTTGTATATATATATATATATATTTTGAGCAGTGTGGGATGGTGGTGTGTCGAGTTAACAAAGCCTGGATTGCTTTATTATCAGCCTATTAGACTTACGTATATTTGTATAAAAATGAACTTGATGTGTGAGGTAGCAGAAAGTTGGTTCGCCATCATTTTCCTGCATGTACAAAGCTTTCCTTAAAGATTATAGATTTATTTCTGTCACACTTGTATAGTTTAAGATAATCAAAAACCTCTCAAATCTACACTTCAAATTTGGCTTTTTATGTATTAAATGAGAAAAGCTTTTACATTCTGCCTAAACTGTAGACCTGTCTCACATATGGCCTCAGCAGCTGCATGTATTTGCAGTAAGTGACAATCATTTACTCTACTGCAGAGAAATGTTTGCACATTCTTGGAAAAATGTGTTAATATCAGCCTCACTGCAGTGTTTTTTTTTAATATGAATGGACTATTTACGGTAGTCATGCTACAGATTGTCATCCGGTTTCAGCATTGGCTGAAACCGGATTTATTTTCAGATGTTTTATTAACGTATACGCTGTTAAAGTACTACACCAATGAATTATGTATAAGCTACGTATTATTGAAGCAAAATCAAAGTATTTAATGCTATTTTGAGTCAAATTGTGGCTCAACGAATCACAAATGAATAGTGAGGGTCTTAACCGTACCCAGCTCTTCGAAGAACCTAGAGTTTTGGAAAATGGGAATTAAAGCAGTTTTAGCACAGTCCCTGCAGGTTTTTTGCTAAATGCTGCTGCGGCTAGTCAGGTGGAGCAGTGGGGGCGGGACCTCGGCTGGGGACTGAAGCTGAGATTCAAGGATTCCTCAGACTTGCATGAACGAGTGAAAGCAACAATCCAGGTGTGTGTTTGATAAGGGAAGGAGATCATTAACAGGATTAAAAAGCTAGGAAAAGTTAATTTTTTCTTTGTTTTTTTCTTTCTTCCAAATGTGAGAGAGACGTTAAGACGCCTATGAACGTAATTCTTCCATGGTTCCAAGTCTCTGTCTCCTTTTAAAATCATAAACCGAGACATAGTTAAGTGAGACCAAAGTTTAGATGTTGTTGTAAGTTTTTATGTGAATTCCTGGATTGTTTTGTTAATCTGTACGTCTCCTGCTCCTCTGGGTCTAATCATTAACCTTTTGCTAAGAAAGCTAGAGGAAATAACATCCATCTAATAACATTTTAGAGTTCTTTGCTTACCATTGTCCTTCAGACTCTCTCTCTTGATAAGAAAAAGGATGAGTTACACTTTTAGGCTTTTTTTCATCCACATTCATGTAACAGGTTCCACTTAGGTGAGTCCTTGATGCTGCAGGTAAGCCCATAATCAAACCTGGGTGCAGGTAACAAAACTGAACCCGGCTGTTCTAAAACCTCTTTAACCACAATGGATTTATAACTTTACTTTTTCCCCACATAGGACCAGGTTGGTTTGTCATGACCTTTGTCTTTTAATGAAGGAAATCTAAATCTTTAAACCTTTTTTTGTTTTTTATTTAAAAAAAAATCTATTCTTTGTCTGATAATCTGAAACATTTGTAAGGGGACACATTTAAAAACAAGCTCCGTATTAACGGAGTCAGACTGAAAAACAACCCCTATTTGTATTTTTAACAGTACCTCACAAGAAGCGTAGCTGCTTCTCGCTCTCTTACCAGAACACGGGTTTATGTGTAATCTTTTAAGCTTCCCTCAGGCTTTGTGAAGTCCTCATTTTGTCTTGGTTGTTACTGCCTTTCCTCCTCTTTGCATGTAATGTTGTCTTGATTATATTTTGACAACCTGGCTGAGAGAAGGGGTGACAAAGAGGAGCATGAGATCTGTACTTGCAGGAGGCTGCATGGTGTTAGAGAGGGATTTGAGGGATGAGATTCACTGGCCGCTGGTTAGTAATCTTCTTAGAGCTCGACAAATAAGAAAGCCTGCCATTCTTTCTGCCTTGATTGGCTTCAATCAGCTACACGCACCATCTGTGTATTGAACATCGCTTCGTTAAATGCTCTGTCTCAGGATTCTCTCTGTGCCCTTCGTCTTTTAGACCAGAATCGTTTTTCTCTCGCCCTCAGACGCACCGGCGCCACTTGTATTCGATAGAAGTGGGACATCCGCTGATTTTGCTCTCTTGTAAAAAGCAAACAATGATCTCACATATACTGTAAAAGGCGGGACTGCTGAAGGTAAGCAGGGGATATATTTCCACTGTCTGATACAGCGGAGGCTGTTTTCCAGACAGAGCTGGACGTACACACAGTTGTGATGAGTTCACTTATTATTCTTATTAAATCTCACGAGCACTCAGCTCTGTGAAAGCATGTCTGTAATTACATCGTCCCGCCATTACACCCACTTAAAGCAAAGGATAAGGTTGTCGCTTGATCAGCTCATAAAGGACACAGATGTGGAAAACTGCTGTCTGATTTGGATTATGGATTATATGCTCTTTTAGATGTGCTGTGTTGTTAATTTGCCACCGTGTGTTCTGAAACATTTTAGAAATACTGTACAACTGGTTATTGTTTTAGACAAGGTGGCGACAGTTAATAGCAAAGTTGTTTGAAAAGAACATTTTAACAAAGTACATTTGGTACCAGGCTGCATGGTGGCTTGGTAGTTATTTTGTCTGTTATCTGGTAGCAACAATGTTCTGGGTTCAAATCCCATTCTGTAAACAGGCTTTCATACTGTTTAGTTAGCATACTTCCCACTCTCTAGTAAATGTAAATCTCATGTGTCATGTGTGAACTTACACCTAAGAAACCTAAAATATTTATTAACCTCACCTCTGGGTTACCATAGTGCACAGAATCAGTACACACAACCCACAGCCACTTTGTGAAAAAAAAAGCAACTAAGGAGTTTTGCATCTGAAACAGTATTTGAACAACTTAATAATTATGAAAATATTAATTCCAGTTATATTTTCCTCATATTTGTCAGCAGAATACAATAGAATGCACATGGACTGCATGATTTTCCCTTTCTTGGACCCAAACCAGCCTCATCTGTCCTGCTGACATTCAATTTCTTGACACAAATCTGTTATTCTGTAGCTGCAGTCACGGTGAGAAGAAAATGTCTCCTTTTTTTTTTGTGGGGTTTGCCATATTTTTAAAGTGTGTCAGGGTGAAGCTTATTTTTCTCCAGCTATTTTAACTTGGTACAGACCAGATCGTTTACATGATTCAAACCTGAAATTTACCATTCATACCTTTTAACTGTGTTCCACAGTTTGCATTAAACTACCATTTTATGCACTACACCGAAAATGAAATATATGTAGATAAAAACTGGTAAATTATTCTGTGCAGTAATACAAAACAATACAGTTTTATAATTAGTTTTATTAATTATTACCTTTTTTCTGTCAGAGGTTTGAACAATTTTGTACAAAACTGACAGACAGCTTATAGATAAAGATAAAGATTCTTTAAAAAAATCTTTTTAGCATTGCTCTGTATTTATTTTAATAATGTTCAAAACAATCAGAGACAATAGAGTTTTAAGAGACAATGCTGCTTTTTATACCAACCTACATTTAGTTTATCTTGTCAATTCCTGGGAGACTGTATGATAAAATTTGCTACATGATGGCTGACTCACTACAGTGGTATATACAGTGAAGGAGTGGGCAGCTCAAGCACAGAGTCTGATAAAGTCATGCAAACAACTAGATGTCTGTGGATGCTAAAGAGCTATAAATTCTCCCTAAGAAATGGCCGGGCAGAGGAAATTAAATTTCCATAAGGTTTTCAGAAGCACAGCTGCAAATCAATGCTATAGCTTGAAATATGTGGGATGTGGAGCTGCTGCAAGCTTTAGAAGTAAGAACAAGCAAAAATACATAAGAAAAAATCACCAGTTTGTTTGACATGTTTTCTTTTTTTTTTTTACAATAAATTGTGTTGATTTAAAAAAAAAACTATCCCAGTAAACCATATTTTTAATCCCAATCATCCATATTAAAATAATAGATTAAATTCTTTATCTTATATTTTTAAGCATTTTAAGTCAGAAAGCTTTAGGAGCTTTTACCCCCCTAATTATTTGTTTAGCTTGTTGGTGAGTTGGAATATTTCAAGTGTAAAACAGAACAATGACAAGAAAGGAGCTCTGCTTTCTGAATGCCCTTCCAGTTTAATATTCTTGGAAAGAAAGTCTATATCAAGAGACATATAAGGCATAATCCTCCTTCATACCATGGCTAAGGAGTCTGGTATTATCCATTACCATTTCAGGCACAAAAAACTGACAGTTTCTGCAGGGGCTTCAAACAGGCCTGCTGCTGACATTTGGTCAGGTTTAAAGGGAAATTAGCTGCAATGGTGAAAGACTCAATCCCAATATAGCCATTACTGTCTAATTGACTTTTTTTTCCTCCCTATGACCTTTAAGGAACCAGCTGACTACACACTTCCCCTTGGCTGATGGCCGACTTGAAAAGAAAAAGGTGGAGAGCCATAGAATCCGACTTTAATGAAAAAAACGTGTATTTGTACTGGAGTTAGAAACTGTGATGGATGACAACCAGAAGAGAAGAGATGTACATGGAGAGATTACAGCTTAGTTTTTTTTTAAACGGGTTTCTATGCAAGATACATTGCTCTAATGCTATGTTTTTAAAGTCGAGTCGTTTTTTTGAGTTGTGAGTAATACTTCTACTGCAACACTGCATAGCTGTCTTGCTTTTTAGAGGGGAAAATTTAATGGTACAGATACTGTATGGGATTTAAGTATATCTAAGAACAGTCCCCCTTAGCATGGATGAGTACACAAAAAATACAACTGCTTATAACCCATTCACATGCGTTTTATGTGCGGAGCTAATCTGCTGCATTAGTTCAATTTCACCTATTATCAATGTCTATTTAGAGATGGTAAAGCTTCTCATCTAGTTGGCAGTGGTTATAGAGGAAAACAAGGTGAACCAAATCTTAATGTATAATTTTTCCTAATTAACAAGAGGAAATAATTTCCAGCCAAATGTAAAGATGACAAGGCCAGCTCCCTGTAATGTTTTACCAGCTCCAAAAACTGTTGTGGTCTTTATAGAATCAGATATTTAAAGCTATGGTAAGTTGTGGAGACGGGGTTGTTAGAAAAGATCCAGCTGGTACAGTACATTGTTTTTAGATCCAAAATAAACTCTAAAATAAAGACATTTTATTATTAAATGCAAGTATTTTCACTGTTAAGCTTTCTTCATGTCTCACTCTATAGGGTTAAGTTATTTAAGTTTTTCTATAGTTATGCTGCTATAGGCTTAGACTGCTGGAGGACAATCTGACAACTTCTCTCGTTCTACAACTGCTGCTATAAACTCTTTTATTTCAGTATCCTGTGCTTCTAATTTAGCTTTCTGTCGGTCGTGGCAGACGGCTGCTTATACTGGGCCTGGTTCTGCTGGAGGTTTCTTCCTGTTAAAGGGGAGTTTTTCCTCTCCACTGTCACTACATGCATGCTCAGTATGAGGGATTGCTGTAAAGTCAACGACAACACAAGCCATTGTTTCTGCCTGCTGATTCCAGAGGAGTGAATGCTGCAAGTCAATGACTCGATGCAATCTGCTGGGGTTCCTTAGATTGGAAACTTTTTTAAATTGATTTGTTAGAATGTATCTTTGATTTTAATTGATTTTTTGTGAAGTGCCTTGAGACGACGACACCTGTTGTAAATTGGCGCTATATAAATAAACTGATTCTTGAAAGGTATAGGAGAGGATCTTCAGCTCATTCTCATCTTCGCAACACTGCCCATGCGCCACCTCATCTCCAGTAACCACCCTGATATTGGGAGCACGTCCTCAGCACACAGTCTGTTTACAGACTGCATGTGTGTGTGTATATATATATATATATATATATATATATATATATATATATATATATATATATACAGTGGTCTGGCATGTTGAACGTTGTTCTTTCTGCTGCTTTCCTATGGACAGGATGACCGGCCGGGTTCCAAGATAGTGGCCGTATTTCTTGATGCGCAGCAGTCGATGCGGGGTCTATTTTTTATGATGTTTATGCTTAATTCTACAACAATCAACCACAAACATAACAAAAGTGCATTAATCTGCTCATATGTTTGCCGCCAGTCCATTCTTGTCCAGTTTGCGCCAGCATAAAGTAGAGTTAAGCACTCCTTTCAGGTCAACCTCTGTGATGGTACATTCCCTTTCCGGTTAATTTTGTCATTTTTAATTTGTTTCTGGGCTTGTAAATTTGTTTTCTTAAATGTAAATTTGTTTTTTGAAAATGTAAATTTGTTTTCCAACATGTAAATTTGTCTCTAGCCTTTGTAAAATAGTTTTAGATTTTGTAAGTGGTTTGCAGTTCTCGGCCACCGTACATCTCAGCCCATGTTCTCATCCAAGAAGCTGTCTCAGCTAACAGAACACAAGACCAGGTGTGGTTACTATGGAGAGAAGAACACTGAGAGAAAACAAAAGGTTGAAATAATGGTAACTAAAACTGATTGGAAGAAAGTAGCGGAGAGAGAAGTGGTCAGATTGTCTTCCAGCAATCTGAGCCTATAGCAGCATAACTATAGAAAAACTTAGATAACCCCGAAGAGTGAGAGATGAGGTTTATACTGAGTTCCTCCACCAACCAGTAGACTGTCTTCTCTACCTCTTCCTATCTATAAACTTTATCAAACAGGAAGGGTTTAAGCCTAGATTTGAAACTAGACAGGGTGTCTGCCTCACGGAGTAAAGCTGGAAGCTGGTTCCACAGCAGAGGAGCCTGATAACTAAAAGATCTGCCTCCCATTGTGCTTTTAGAGATTCTAAGAACCACCAGTAAACCTGCAGTCTGAGAGCGAAGTGCTCTGTTAGAGACAGAAGGAGTAATCAGATCTCTGATATATGATGGAGTGAGGGCTTTATATGTCAAAAGAGGAATCTTAAAATATATTCTGAGTTTGACAGGGAGCCAATGAAGGGAAGCTAAAATAAGAGAGATATGATCTCTCTTAATTTTCATCAGAACTCTTGCTGCAGCGTTTTGGACCAACTGAAGACTTTTAATTGCGTTTAAATGGTTTGGATGGTTTCCATCTTTCATTTATGCTTTTTTTTTTATTTCAGTTTATCACTGTAGGGTAAAAAGCATCATGTTTTGTGCAGTAGCGGGCAACACTGAATATTCTTACATTTATTTATTAGTGGAAGACATTATTCATTCTTCCGAATCTAATTTTCTAAGCAAAACGTTCCGTCTAATATAGTCACAAATATAATTTTCTTTATTGAGGAGAAGGCATTGTTTGCTATGGTTCTCTGGAAAGCCAAGAATATGTTGGTGGCCACTTTGTTTGATCACTTTTTCATGTTTATGATTTATTCTGTATCCCTTTTATTTAGCTCTTATCGACCCTTACATTACATTTTCCGAGAATTCTGTGGACATTTTAAAGTTTGATAGAAATATTAATGCCAACAACAACAACAACAACTAAAGAAAATTCAGGACTAAGACTGTTTAACCCAAAGAAGTTAATCTCTTCGACACAATGAGGTTAAAAACCCCCAGAATGTACTGTAACATGTTGTTTTTCTTTCTTTTCTATGAATGCATGTCTGACCCCAACCCGTTTAGCCACTGGCCACAAGGCTGGAAAAGGACCCATCTTTCTTCCCAACATTCCCACTAAAACACTATCGGAAAAAATGAAAAATAAAATAAATTCTCTCTCCTATCATCAGAAACCTAAACATTTGGAGTTTGCTAGAATCCGATGTAATATTAACAACAACCATATGCTTTGCTCCAGTGTGGGACTGTAGTGGTGAAGATCATGACCTGGGATTTCATTTTACTTCATGATGGACCAGTTCTACACTTTTTTCTTTTAATTCATTTATTTTTTTTTATTTGCTCTGTCCTATCAACGTTCAGTTAGTTGCTGCGGAAGGTTGTTTAAACTGAGATGGATTATGTTCAAGATTTTACTAAAGGCCTTTTATGTTTTTGGTCTGCTGGTTGTCGCATTTATCTTCCAGTGGATGTGTCGTAGCTGTTTATCCATCATCAGTGGCCACGCTTACTAGCCTATGTGTTCAAGGCAGACTCCGCTGTTGGGAAGAGCTGTATCGCACCAAACGTCAATCAAAAGATCGCATACCATTGCAAACCTTTTTTAATGTTTAATTGTGATGTATCTCCCTCATGCATAAAACTTTCATCATCAAAGATAATCTCAGTGAAGAGAGATTTACTATAAAGCAACATTTAGACGCCAGTGGTAAGAACATACATCCAGTCTTAGAAACAGAGCAGTATCTTCCAAGATGACCCTGGTTAAGCCCCAGAGTGAGGTTCATTTCAGACAAGCACCTATGCCAATGGTCAAATCAACGCTTCAATGTTTGGCTGTCTGCAACTTTTAGAAATGTCCCTGGTCCAACGCACTTGAATGAAGTGATTCAATCATCACCTCAGTGTATCACATTTTTCCGAAGTCCTGCTAATGACCTGATCATTTATCTGTGTTGAAGGAGAAACACATCTAAAGGTTGCAGGACACCGACCTGAGGCCAGGATTTAAAGACCTCTGATCGGATCCATCTTACGATACTCATACTAACTCAACACTGACACTTATAGCAGAGTAGACCACATTAGTGTTTGACCAAGGCGGTGACAATAATTAAGAAGTCCCACCAAGAATTAGAATCAAGAATCAGTTTATTTATACAGCACCAATTTACAACAGATTTAGTCTCAAGGCACTTTACAAGAAAATCAATTAAAATCATAGATACATCATTAAAAATCCGGCTATTATTGGTAGGTACAGTCCTTCCACAGTCCCCAAAGGTTCCCGTTTGTTATATTAATTAATTATTCTTCCATCCATACATTTTCTGTACACTCTTGTCTCTTTTGGGGTCGGGTGGGTCTGCTGGCGCCTATCTCCAACTTACAACGGGCAAGAGGCAGGGGTACATAGCAGTAATTATTCTTTGAGGACAATAAAGACATTTAAAGTATGAGTGAGCCAGTCTTGATACAGCTATAGGCCTGTTAGAAAAATACCTCAACATCTGATTAGTAAAATGCCTCTCCTTGTTTTATTGCTGTCTTTAAATATTTTAAATACTTTCTCACACATCTTTGCTTTATTATTACTTCACTGTATATTTGGTTACCGTTTGGACGTTCTATTTATCTACCAAGTTTGGACATTGTTTTGTATTAAGGCGGCAACAATGAAATAGATGCAGTTATATAACACGTTTAAAGCATTTTTACTTACATGGAAGTGTTTGATGAGTAATTGCCGACTTTGGATATTTATAGGTTTGTTATGAACTGCATCATAACATTTCCTGGGTTACTCAGAGCTATGGCTATATTTATAGAGTGAATAATCTTGACACATGACACACTATTGAAATGAATTGCAAGTAAAATACTCTCTGTATTTCTGTGCCATTCAAACCGCTGCCTCTGCCCAGCTGGGCACCTTTTCTCCCAGCTGAGTCACTGTCCTGCACTTGATCCAAACAGCTGGGGCATCTTCTTCTGGAGAGCGCTGACGGAAGCTGCATGTTTCCCAGTCACTTTCTTTTTTTTGCAGCATAAACATTCGTGACCTCAGATGATAGATCTTTAACTTGAACCTTTAAATACTCTTTTACGAGGTTAGTCATAAAATGTTAAACGCATATGGGATAGAAATGCATCTAATCTCAGCTGAAAAGTTGCCAGAGAAAGGGAGCAAAGACATTTTATGGCAGCTCAAATAGAAGCTGAATGTCCTGAAGTCCATTTAGGGCTTTTTACTGAAAGGAATTGTGTGGGTGAGTGTTGCGATACTGAACGATTCATGCGCTTGCATTTAACTATGAAAAAACAAAATCTAACAGCAGAAGTGCAACCAGCAGTGTTATCTGTGAAATGTTTCCTAAACGTTTCTATGTTAGCTAGCACTCATGCTATGCAAACATATAAACCACTTAAGAGTTTTTATGTTTTGTCTCTTTCCAGCCATAAACATCAGTGTATTCATTTTTTTTCCCTGATTGGCCAGGTCAGAGTTACATCCAGATTAAGTAATAAGTAAAATGTTGTAGTTTATAGTTGTATAGGAAAAAAAAACAAGAATCTGCTCGTTCTTGGTGGTGACTGAAGTCACCAGGCAGGTTGGATTGATAGTGTCTGATCATCAGGAATGTTTGAGTGCTTGGAAAACATTCTAAGCAAGATGTTTTGCCCCAACAGTGACCAGATAAGGAAAGGCCTACATTTCAATGTGACTCCTTTTAGCCTAAATTGGATTGAGATTTCCCCAAGTTTTGTCCGTTCTGACTTGGGCTGCCGTTTTCAAATAAAATCTTCGCTGTTCGATTGACGTGATGTCTGCAGATCCTTTCGTCCTGAAACATCCACGCAAGGCGAACGAACCCACATAATATATTACAATACCTTCTAAAACAAACAGTCCTCTCATCTTGCTAAAAGCTATGAATTGCTTTGAATCTATACTTTGACTGGGCAGTTTGTGCGCATGATACTTTGATCTGAAATATTTAATTGTAGTTCTGGATCCATGTTTGGAGCCATCATTCTGCCATAAAGGAAAACCTCTTCTCCTGTCTGCAGTCTTTTGAGGCCTGTGCTCCTCTCTGTACAAGAATAGCAACAATGTTCAGATGATACATTTTTCACCACTATGCATTTTCCTTCCAGGTTAAAAAAATTAATTCTAAATTGATTATTTTAGCTTTCAATAATTTAATAATCTTACCTCAGCTCAACAAGCTAATGGCTTTTCTGTCAGTAGATTGTGCACCTTAAGCTTAAGACCTAGTCAGTTCTCCCAGAGTCACCAGAGTTATTTACCATGGGTTTTTTGGCTGCTTCTGTGACTTTTCATGTCATTGACAGGCATGTATTACTCGGTTTGCAGTTTTGCTACTAAAAGCCTTTTGCAAGCTATCTTGTAAAGCCATCTTAAAGGCGGGGTATTATTTTTTTCCTGGTATATAGTGCCATTTTATGGCACAAGTAAGTTTGACTTTGAATCATAGCTGCCATGTCTTTAAGTGTCCCCTACCCTTTCCTCCGCTCCCCCTTCAGAACGTCATCACAACACTGCTCCTACATTGATACATTTACAACGATTGAAAGCTTTGTATTTGGTTGTGCAAATGGGTAGTTTAACAGCATTGTAGGAAAAATATTCTCAACAGGTTTTTGCAATTTCTGCTGCTGCTAGTGTGATGAACTTTGTGAGGTAAATACGGATGCTGGGTTCCCTGCGCTTGTTCTATATTTTATCCCTGAGATGTGTGTGTGTAATATTTACAAAAAAACATTTTCATAAGAAAGGTAAGTATGTTTTGTTAAAAAGGTGAGAAATAGAAACACAGTCAGCGATGAATGTCCTGTTGCTCACCCAGCCAACACTTTACTATACTTTCTTTAAAAAAAAAGTATCCACTGCATCGTGTGCAGGGCATTATGAGCTAGAAAAGCCATAAGAACAAAAAAGCAGTCTTATAAACTGAGAGTCATGAGGTTCAGACAAAATAACCATGTAAAAGAAACGGATCATGCTTGAAAATCACATCAGTTGTATGTTTTTATAGCAGTCACCTTCATTTTTGTAATACTTTTTTATTCAATAATGAAATACAGTCAGAATTTTTATATGTGTGCAGAAAATCAAAATAGTATTAAAAAGACAGCCATCAACAGAAAAAACAACAACAACAACCTTGTGACAAGATGTTCTTTCCCGACTTGTCAGACACTATAATTGATAGAGGCATGACTCATCAACTCCTGTACATGGCTGTTTTAGCTCATAGCTCTAGCAGATTAGGAGTCAGGTCACTGTTGTTTTAATTAAAACATGCGCAATTCTCATGTTATTATACAGAAAATATAAGGTCTATCTAAGATATTGCCTCTGTGTCAGTACATTTCTTTAAATCGACACTCTCAATAAATTAACTAATGTTTTCTGTTTCTTCTCAGTTTTTGAAGGTTGGTTGAGGAGCACTTAGGGAAAACGTTGACTGCCATGAATAATCTTAAAAACACTGATTAAACAGGGGTCTCTGAGCTGGTTTAAACCAGACAAGGAACTCTGACATCTATTCAGGTCCAAGACCATCCAGTGATTTTTTTAGACTAGTAAAGTTTAAAATGTATCCTTTGCATATAGTTTGTCTTCCTTGTTTTACCAACAGAAACATTTTATTTATATTTTTAATAAGTTTATGAAAAAGACGATGTCCAAGCTGACCTTGAGAAAGTTCAGCGTTGACCATTTTAGTCGGAAAAGTGCTAAAAAGTTCCTAAATTGAGAAATATTTTTTATGTTAAGAGCTGTAGTGTTTATTTTGTTTATTTATATTTTTTTAAAACAATACTTTGTGTTTTTTTCCCTCTGAACAGCTAATAACTTTTGAGGATACTATGTACCAGCTCCAAAATGACTCTGGGTCATGAATAATAAGACATACGTAATCAACCCAGCTATTTTTTTCAGCCTTCCAGGACCGCTACCAATTTATGGCCCTACATTATTGCCAAGACATAATAAAGTCCTTTGGCAACACGCCCATTGGTTTTAATCAGATTACAGTCCTGGGATGACTTAGAAGTCCTTTTTTCTTGTTGTTTCAAATGCCAATATGCTCCAAACAAGCTGACACATAAAGAAGACCTAATGTGGTGTGACAACAAATGGATTACTAAAACAATTAAAATCTGTAATCAGCAAGAAAGGTTATTTGATCTAAGAACCTTAAAATATATATTTTTTTACATGATACAAAATTAAGTTGTGTAACAAAAGCTTTGGCTAAGGCTAATTATAGATACATAGTTTATTTTCTGTATATATTTGCACTACACAGAAAGGTGTGGTCCTCCAATCTCGTTGTACAATGTGTATAATGACAATAGAAGGCATTCTGTTCTATTCTATTCTATTCTATTCTATTCTATTCTATTCTTCTCTGTTCTGTTCTTTTCTATTCTGTTCTATTCTATTCTATTCTATTCTATTCTATTCTATTCTTCTCTGTTCTGTTCTTTTCTATTCTATTCTATTCTATTCTATTCTATTCTATTCTATTCTATTCTATTCTTCTCTGTTCTGTTCTTTTCTATTCTATTCTATTCTATTCTATTCTATTCTATTCTATGCTATTCTTCTCTGTTCTGTTCTTTTCTATTCTATTCTATTCTATTCTATTCTATTCTATGCTATTCTTCTCTGTTCTGTTCTTTTCTATTCTGTTCTATTCTATTCTATTCTATTCTTCTCTGTTCTGTTCTTTTCTATTCTATTCTATTCTATTCTATTCTATTCTATTCTATTCTATTCTATTCTATTCTATTCTATGCTATTCTTCTCTGTTCTGTTCTTTTCTATTCTGTTCTATTCTATTCTCTAAAGTAGACCTGGGAATCTTCCGGCCCGCTGGCCACATCTGACCCCATCTGGCCCACTGACCACCTTCTATTGGTCCATGTGAGTTTGAAGGAAAGGCGTAAATCGAATCAATTTGTTACAGGTACATAAATAAATGCTGTGACACAGCTTTTATTTTGAAGGCTTGGGTTGCTTTCCTAGCATCATTGTTGCATCTCTGCACCTCAAAGCTTTTAATTATTAGCATTTAGATTTGTCTGTATTGGTGGTGAATGGTGGCTATAGTGTAAAGTGCTTTGACTCGTCAGTTTGATTAGAAAAGTGCTATATAAGTGAAAGTCCATTGACCCTTTACTGTACGTCTGGGTGAGCAGAATTATATGTACTGCATGCCTGTATTGATTCACAAAGAAACTATACCTATAAACAAAAAATCCTACTATTTTGTTTTTCAACTTTAATCTTTTTTTAACCATTAAGCAAACAATAAATGGGAGATTTACTTGCACTACAGACACACATATGGTAGTTACCATTGATTGGTAGCTTGGCTGCAGGACTTGATCCATCTTTTGCATTTCATGGTTTTAGAAATGGAATAAACTGTATTACACTCGTTCAGAATTGCATATTCCCCACTGGCAACGTTTAACTATTTCTTCTGATTATTTTTCCAAGTCCCTATGACGGTAGCGCTGTTGTCAGATGCTAACAGGGTGAAGGACGTTTTTCTTAGTGGTGAACTGTGACTGCCGATTGGTCAGTTGCTTACAAAGCCATTGCATTGATCCACATTTGGCCTTGTGTTAGTTCATTTGGTTCATTTGCTTTGAAGAATCCCCTTCCCACAGGCAAATGCATTTATTCATAAATCAACAAAAACCAAAACAAAAAAATTAATTATCACACATATCAGGACTGATTTCTGATCATTAGTTTTATTCCTATAAGAATTTTGCTGTTTTTCTTCTTCTTTTCCGTCTTGTATGACACACAAAGAAAGAAATTCACCAGCATCTGCTCTTTATTACTTGAAATATACATTTGTTTTAGCGCCTTAAATTAGTTTTTGATGAAGGTCAATGATTTGAAAGAAAGTACAGTGAGTGTAAGTGTGGTTCAGCTACAGATGAGAGGGGTTTGCTGAGGATATGCTCTGCTCGTCTGTCAGGAAGCCCTGACAACACAATCTCTCTGACCCCTCCCACCTCGTTCTCTGATTCCATTACCCAAGCAGTGATAAAATTTCCCTGTGACACCGGGCACCATAACATCTGCAAGAGGCACAGACGGAGACATAAACTTAATGTGCTGCATGGTGTCTGATTGTTAATTGTTGTTATATCACATTACAGGCATTAGGTGGGGATGGTTTTCCCAGGCCTGTAGCACAGTGAGCTCAGAGGGGAAGAAGTGGGGAAACAAATGTGTTTATCCAAAATGATGTATGAAATTAGACAAGTTTTGTTTCACATTATCTTTGAGTTTGTTAGTTACAGCCTGTTTACTTATAGAGGATATGATAAATAAAGAAATTGGTTTTGCATAATAAATCATGGATTCCAATCAAAGAGTGAACTTCAATCAACAAAAACTCTTTAAATATCAGCAGTAATAATAGTAATAATAATAACATCATAAACAAATCAATTTAAAAAAGTTTCCAATCTAAGGAAGCAGATTGCATCGAGTCATTGACTTGCAGCATTCACTCCTCTGGAATCAGCAGACCAAAACAATGGCTTGTGTTGTCGTTGACTTTACAGCAATCCCTCATACTGAGCATGCATGTAGCGACAGTGGAGAGGAAAAACTCCCCTTTAACAGGAAAAAACCTCCAGCAGAACCAGGCTCAGTACAAGCAGCCATTTGCCACGACCGACTGGGGGTTTGAAAAGACAGAAAGCTAAATAAGAAGCACAGGATACTGAAATAATAGAGTTTATAGCATCAGTTGTAGAACGTCACTGGAAGCATCTCAGCCCATGCTCTCATCCAAGAAGCTGTCTCAGCTAACAGAACGCCAGCCCAGGTGTGGT
>JAVLVB010000459.1:719836-737610 GCA_032876305.1 Orestias chungarensis | reverse complement strand
AGTAAAGGAGAACCGTCTGTAATATAACATGTTGTGTATTTTCTTTCAGCCCAAAGAAAGTTTGATGTAAGCAATTTGCTTACACCTCGGCTACTTTCTTCATTTGTCCAATCTACTTAGTTACCATTATTTCAACCTTGTTAACCTTTTGTTTTCTCTTAGTCTTCTTCTCTCCATAGCCAAACATTTACATTTATGCATTTAGCAGACACTTTTATCCAAAGCGACTTACAAAAAGAGGGTTTAACATCGAACTACGACGCAATTTACTCAGTTACCTGCAATATGCTAGGAGAGGATTTAACATTAATGATGACAGTCATTTACAGCATCCAATCTGCCGATGGGGTTCCTTAGATTGGAAACTTTCAAACTGATTTGTAATCATGTATCTATGATTTTAATTGATTTTCTTGTAAAGTGTCTTGAGACAACTTCTGTTGTAAATTGGCGCTATATAAATAAACTGATTATTTATTCTTGTTTCAATTTAAAAAAAATTTCTTTTAGGTTTTACAGCTGCAGACCAACATCTGTGTGCGGATAAATCCATCCACATTTTGTTGTCCTGAGAAAGTTTGAGCTGCACAGTGTGGAAAAATTACTTTTGTTTTTCTTTTTTAGTATTTCTCCTGACAGCAAAGGTTATCTGTGCCATACCTGGGCTACAGGGTATTTCATTTTCAACATCACAATACCAGAATGGGTGACGTTGATTCGGTAGTAAACATACTATTATAAAGTTATGTGTATCTTTCAAACTTTGGACTCATTGGCCAACAACCAACTACAAAACACGGGGATAGCCAATAAACACTGGGATAGCCAATAAAGCCTGGTATCTTAAGCAGCGGTTTTCCCAACCCCCAAATCACAATGGTTAGCATTTGAAAACCTCCTAAACTGCTACTTAAAGCATGGGGTAGTTTCCAGCTGGTATATTTATTCAAAAACAAAATGAAAGTCAGAAATGACCAGTAATCTTCTTTCTTTATCTCTGCTCTGGGAACTGGTTTCTTGATTTCTTTTGGCGCCTCATATACAGTATATGTTGCCGTGCAACTAAATAGCAGCTATAATGTAAATATGTGTGTCGCTTTCATATCTTTATAACATTTTGTGCATGTACTCAGGGTATTTTTAAATTTCAGGTTTGCTATGAAAACGTCTTGTGACTTCCCAAAACAAAATTCTCTGTTTCTGAATGTCTTCTGCTTTCCATAAAGGCAAGTAAATTACAGTTCAAGGCGGCCCCGTGCAGAAGTTGTTTTAGAGCAAAAGCACATGTGGCGCGTAACTCATTTAGAAGCAAACAATAGCAGCTGGCAGAATGAGTTCGTGGGTTTAAAAGTGAATGCATCATTTACAGGTCAAAACCACAAAGAAAGAGACTATTAAAGTAGACGACAACTTATTCAAAGCACCAGCAGCTTCTGGAGGATTGGTGTCTGCTACTCTCCAGTCCTAATTGGAGAAAGAGATGTCACACTGTGATTGCTATTGGAAATTGAGACTCTCAATGAATTCTCATCATTCTCCCAGAGCTACTCAAGCCCTATACAGGGAGATCTCATCTGATGCGTGCCTACTTATTGTTGAGCTCAATTAACACATGCTAGCCGCAATCTCCTGGGTAGTTTTCCATGGGCTGAATTTGTGTTGTCTGTTTACTTTTTTCTGTCCATTAAGCCATCCTTTTAGGGGTTTCTATTTGATTCCCATTAAATATTTGCTAATATAAAAAGTGTTTTATTTATTCCTTTATTCATTTTGTGTTTATTTTCCCTGTTGACAGACAAACCACCGTCCTCATGCTTTGTGTACGCAATGAAAAACAAATAACACTTTAACATTTACAGCTCTGTTAACGTTATCAAAAGAGCAAAAACTACTAAATTTACTCTCAATTGACAATTGAAGTATTAATATTCCACTCGATATGGAATAGTTTGGTTGTCTAGAACATTTTGGCTGAGGATGTCTTGCTGTTGCCATTGTGCAAAAGTCAGTATCACACACTACTGCTGTAAGAAGCTGATTGCATCTACTTTGTGTCAAGTCACAGTTTTTCCTCTCTTCAGACGTAAACACAAAGAATCTTAGAGTCGTAAACACGTTTAAGTACAGTATCTTACTGGAAACATCACATCGAAACCATTTCTTCCAGATAAATACTTCATGCTAAGACACACCAACCCCTGAATGGAGTTTAAAAGGATCAGATGACAATATTGCAATATGAGTATATAAATATACGGTATGGTATATATTCCTTGGTTGTATCAGAATAAATAAATACATTTCCATCTTTGATTCAACTGCAATCCATCTTGGTTTGTATAGCATTAATGTATGCATTCTGTTTTTTGGGCCAAAATATGTTTGATATGGCTATAAGAAGGCATAAATACCAGCCAAAAGGATTCAAGGATTCAAGGAGACTTTATTGTCATTTAACACATGTGCTACATGAGGTGGAATGATACTGTATTCTCTCGGTCCAGTTCCAACCTAGAGCTTATATTAAAAGGAAATAATAACAAAAATATCAATTAAATTACAAAGTTGGGGCACTACCTAATTATCTGGAAAATAATAGTCACATTTCAGTCTCATGTATTGCTTATAACTGCTAAGTCTTGGGTAATAAAACAAAGGAATAAATCTAACGCTGGTGGTAGCAAACAGCAAGGCTTCGCACATGTATGAACGAATTTCAGACAATTGAGTCTGAGTTTATTAACAAAATTTAAACCTTCTAGTTAGAAATGATTAAATCAGCTAACTCACACAGGAAGTAACTCACAACTATACTATGAAATCATAATATGAAATCAAAAAATTACCCACTAACTTTATAGCGATGTCAATGAAAAATCAGGTTTATTTGGGAGGAATTTGAAAATCTTGGCAAATTATTGTTCCACCAATTTCGATACGTCTGCACCAAAGTCTGCCTTGAATTATAATAATTAAACATAAGATAACTCTGAATGAGATACGGTCATATCATAGCCCGGCATCAATTTTCTTCTAACCACTTCTAACGATTTGGACAATTGATTGTAAATCTATTCATCAATCACTAAATCTAATTTAGTATCTTGAGATACTAAGATGGCAGCTTTAACAAACATACTGTATAAAAGCTGGTTTAAAATAGTGTACCTGGTTTGCTGTTTCTGACAACAAGGGAAGCTCTTTTTAAATGATGGGAGCCCGTTAGCATCAATAGTTGTATTTAGCTTAACAGACCTTTATATCTGTTTGAGAAAACTGAAATGAAGCACAATAAAATATTTAGTACTGGCTTGCTAAGAAGAGACGAAAACCATATTTAACTAATTAGATCATGTTAAGTGAGTTGGGTTGTGTACTGTTAGATCATCAGAAGACTTTTTATGCTTGGGAAACATAATTAAAAAAAAGCTTTGCCCCAATGCTAAACAGTTAAATACATACACATTCCGATGATAATAGGAGTCAGTCGACTCCTTTTAGCTGATGAACACCGCATGGATAATGTGTATGTGTGTACAACTCTATAAGAACTATGCGCACAGCAATGCCAATACTGTAATGTTTGTGTAATGGCCATAGGTCTATAAAAAGCCTGTGTTGAAGCATCAACAGTCATTGGACTGAGATTTCCCCATGATTCAGCTGTTCTGACTTGTGCTACAGTTTCAAATAAAATATTTGCTGACAACAAACATTACACTACACTTTCTCCAAACCTATCTCTGTTTGGAACCCTTTTAGGCATCAACATTTCAAAAACACACCAAAACACGTATGAAAAGAGTCTTTCAAATGCTTGTCATAAGCTAAATCTCTTCCGCTACCTGCTCACCTGAAACTGGTTTAATGGAGTGCATTTAAGGGTTAAATGTATGTGGCTCAGTTCTTTATGGCTGGAGGACAAACAGAAGCACCTCTTGGGATAACCTTGTATAAGGTTCGCAGCATCTAGTAAGACAACGTCGAGACAATTAATTAACAAATTATTGGGGGAAAAACAAATAAATAATTCTACATCCTGTGACATCCTTGAGACCTCATTTAGCTGTAATTTACATGAATAAATGTATGAAGATACCTTTGGAGGGACTTTTCCCCAGTTACATGGTTAATACCTTATTTAAATGTGGGAAAAATGCATGATCATAGAGAAATAAATGTGTTTTGCTCAGAGAAGCTATTTTAGTTGCATGCCTGCCTTTGATTCGAGATTCGGGACACTCAGACAGTCAGAAACACTCCAATTTAGCAGACACAAATACATGGGATGGTGTCAAAATTATCGAACATGAGTTTAAATCGTGTCATCCTTTGTTCATTGCAAAACAATGTGCGTAAAAATGTAATCTTTATATATTGTAATTCTAAATAATCTCCATTTTGAATCTAAATCCTAATCCGATTTGAATTTAAAATGATTTCTTTCAATCAAGAAAATAGTTTCAGATAAGACATTACCTTGGAATCCCTTGAAAGATAAAACAATGTAAAAGTAGTATTGATAAAGAAAATATAAATAATATTGCCAATAAAATACATTACTTCATTCTCAAATATCAAAATAAAAAACGTTACTGGCATTATTACCGATTTTAATGTGTGCATTTAACGTGTTTCTACTCAATTTATTCCTGGCCCTATTTCTAGATTGGAAGGACTTCTTCCCATTATCTTAATCTCTCCACATTTTATAGCAGGATCATCCCCTCAAAAAACCTAATCATGTCATTTCAACATAAACATGTTTATCATTAAAATAAAACTTTAAACTTAAATGTGTTTGAGGTGGGCTGTGTTTAGTTTTGGGCTAGTTGTAATACCAAAGGTTTATTTTACTAGGTTGATGCAATTACTTTTGTGAAATCAATACATTTCAGATACACTTGTGTATCTGAAATATGTGTGCTGTTTTTTTTGATAACAAAAGTAACAATTGCATAACTGTTAACCTAATATACTGACCAATTAGAATAGCTCAGACCCTTTACCGTTAAGTTATGTTCTTTGGCGTAGTGTTCGATTGAAGTTTCTTGACCCACATCCACATTTGCACAAGGACTCTGGTAATGGTTTAGCGGATGTGTATTTACAGTAGCAATCAATAACAATAAGAAAGTGCGCAGGTGCTCAGGGGGCCAACATGGCTCTGGTTCTGTGGAGAAAGAAAGGTGATTAATGGGAACCTGGGAATTTAATTATAAGTCAGAAACACGGATGCAAAGCGGGGCTTACAGTGTCTGAGGTGGAGATGAACGTGGAGGAAGAGGTGCATCTGCAGGTTTTTGCAGTGAAAACAGTTTCTTGACAGAAGGAATTCTGTGGTGCGGCTTCTGATCGAGAACAGTTTTCACTTGAGTTATAAGAGAACAAAGCTTAAAATGAGTCCAGGGCAAAACTTCGAAATTCTCATAAAAATCCAGCAACTAGCCAGTAACCACGACGCAGAACATGAGGCTTGACACCTTGGACGGTGTTGGACCATCAAGGGCCAAAGGACTGCTAAGCCGCTCCTTAAGGCTCCAGCAGCCAATTTCCAGAATCAGCTGCCGGTGCGCCAACCTGCCGGGCTCTCCCACAAAGATTTTCTCTGCAGAGAGGGCACTCACTCAAATACAAAAACTCAGAACCTAACAGTACCACTTCTCAACGTCCGCCAACTGGGGGTCCAGAGGACGGCGTGGAACATTCTGAGAAGAGCTTTATATAAAATTATTTTAGGAAAAACTGGTTTATTTATCTCAAGGTTATTTGTCCTCCCTGTATTACTGTTTCCTTGTCCAATTCTAGCTCGTTTACATAAAACAACTTCACACGTTGAGTTCATACAGAACTGCCCTTGGTATTTTAATCTATATATATTTTTAAATGGTAGTTCTTAAATCTGTCCCAAATGACTGACTGTTCTGAGCTGTTACATTGACTAATTAAATGTCTCTTTTACTTCAAATGTCTTGGGGCTAAAGAATCATTCTTCATTCTTCATAAAGTAAAAAATAATTCATTTTCCAGTGGACCTCGGTCCACCTTCTGTCTTGTTTATTCATCAGCGAAATAACCAATAACCAAGAGCCAAAAAGCAATACATCCTTATTCTTCAGCTGCATTATTAGCAGTTCTCCTATCCATGACTTCATTTTAGCTTCCGGTTGCTGACAGGCTCAGTACTTGAAGTCAATTCATTCCTTAAAAAAAAAGAAGACATTTATGCTTAGCAGCTACTCTGGGCAAACAGCCAGCTGCAGCTCAGACTATCAGCAAGATAACCTGTCTCTGTGTGAGGTAATTGACTGTGTGGATGACTATTGCAAGGATGCCATTGACTTGACTACCATCAATAGAGGTATTTCGCAGAAAGTATGTCTCCCCTAGTAACCTCGCAGACACACGTAGTTGCACAAACACACAAACACACAAACACAGTGAAGCGGGTGGTGGCTTTTCATCTCATAGATGGGAATGTAGAGACCTACACATGGTGTGTGTGGTAAATCGTTATTTATTAAAGGCTGAATCACAAGCATTTGATATCAAAGCAACCATGCTACTTTTTTATGTTTTTTTGTTTTTTTTCCATCAGTGGCTGAGTTGATACGGCTGTTGGTTTATCTTTGGGGTCAAAAGATGAAGAGCCTTATGTCTCCTAGATTATGATTCCTTCTGTAAATTCTGATTTGTTGATACTGTGCCCTTTAACAAGCTTATCTGGAGATCCGCTGCCTGGCAATGCAAGCTTTGAGCAGGTCTATGTTTGTTCATGAGGCTCGCACCATTAAACTGGGGCGGATAGACAAAGAATGCGTGGCTAATCAGAATAATCAGTCTCTCATCTTGCTCTTTTCTCATACTCTGCCCATTATTATGCAGGATGCAAAAGGCTGACCCTAAACATTGTCACAGAGCCAAGATGATCCCCTCAGGGTCGCCTTCTCCAATTTACTGTTTTCTCTTCTCCACCCTGCACTGCTAGCAGGGATTTATTGAGCTGGTGAGTGTCAGAATAGACCCGTAATTGAAAGGAAGAGAAGAGAGTTCACTGCTTATTTGTTGTCAGGGAACAACTGCAGTTTGAACGGACATCACAGACCAGGCAGGGTTGAGGCCAGGAGAGAACGCACTGTTTTGTTAGCCCAGACCCCCTTAGCTGCCAGTGTGGACAGAAAAAGCAAATAAGCAATTTCAGAAGATGAAACTGATATAGTTTCTACTATGATATCTTCTGCCTCAGTCTAATCCCCCCAAAAATGTTTTCTGGAGTCAAGGGTTTTTAAACCAAAGAACATGTTTGTCAGGCACATTCCTTGGATCGCTTTAAAGCCAACATTTGTTTCATTTGATTTTACAAAGGTAAAGGTTTGATGGGTATATTTCTTCAAAGAACCCACAGTTCCAGAATTTATCCAGAAACACAGAGATTAGCTGTGGTACCAGTTAGATTGGCTAGCTTGTCGGTTAGTTGACCACTGCAGACTGATGAACAGTGAGCCCGGAGTCAAAGTAGGTTTATTTTTCATTGCTTTTATTGGCATCTTAGAGCTTAAAGATGGACTAAAATAAAATAAAATCAAAAATACTTTAAATGGTCTAGGAGTAACTCAATTAACTAAGGAGTCCTGTAATATGTCCTGGGTGAAACCGTCTGTTGTTGACAAGCACTGCCAATCCTCCTCCTTTCCTTTTCCTGCTGCTCTTTAAATCCCGATCTGCTCTTATAGTCAGCAAACCCGCTGGAGAGACGTTGGAGTCGGGGATATGATCATTGCCCATGCTGATGGATGCTAGAGAGGGTTTGAAGTTTCTCCTTCTCCTTCTTTCCCTTCTCTTTCGTCCTGCTCTGCATCCACGATGCATCCTTTTTAACTCCTCTGGGATTTCTGGCTTCAGTTGTCGCATTAATCAGCTGCTCCCTGTTGTACACCACACCGCATTACGCATCACAACAAAAGAGCAAAATCCAAAAAAGTATTGGGGGAAAAAATCAATACAGCTGTACAGCCTCCAAAACAACAAGGAATAGTTGTCTAAAAATGCAAAATTCCTAAGAAAGACGGGACTAACATTTGGGAAAAAAATGAAAGATCGCAACGAAAGTTGAGGAGCTACTCCAACGTGCTGCCTCCTGAAACGGCACAATTCTCGAGATCAAGTGGAGTTCTGTCCGTGAAATCGGTTCAAACCCACATCAAGCAGAGTTTTCAAGACAATTAAGTACAGTTTGGTTTGAGCATGATGGACCATTTGGCCTAACCAAATAACATAAACAGATGTGGACAGGTGGAGATAATTGGACAGTTATGACTTTAAAAAGGTGTGAACTCCAGTTATCCTTGAAGTACTAGGTAACAACTTTACCAATGCATTTTGAAAATACACCTTGTTCTATTTCATATAACTAACATATATTTCTACAAAGTAATACATTTTCAAATACTGACTAAAACGAGCAACATTGTTAGCAAACTACACAACGGTGAACATTGTTGCATTTGGTTGCAAGGATGAAGTCTAAACAACTTCCACCACAACTGTTCTCATTGTGAATTTGCCTGGAGATCAACAACGTGTACTTTATGGCTGCCCTCTGTTATTCTCTCCTCACCCTGTAAAAGTCGTATTGAAATAATCATAGCAGAGTTACAATTAATTTTTCAATTGGAATGCATTCACACTTGTAGCATTATATTCACTGACTGATATAAGGGTGGAAAGTTACAATACTGACTGTGGGGCTATTTCCGGTTAGAAGGTAGCTTAACAATGACCATTGTATAGTATTGAGCACTCCACAGAAATCAAGGTCTTAAAATTGACAAAGTACTATAGATTTCATGCTCCGCATAACAGGTTATATTTCCACTACCTTTAGCTATAAAACATAAACAACAGCTTAGAAGATACAGTAAAAACTTTGAGTAACATTCAAGGAATGCAGTCCTTGAACATCAGCACATACCGGCCTGGAAAGGACTGAAGTATTTGACTTTAAAGTTTACAATTTGGAACGGTTTCATCTGGCAAATTAACTTCTTCTTATAAAAACCCATATTTGGAAAGAGTCAAGGAGAAACTAAGGAGAAAGAAAAAAAAGAAAACACATTAGAGCGGGTCTTATTCCATTGCTGCAGTAATGATAATGTTTGCCGGTGGCCAAACACACTGAGAGCTCAGAGTATTAGCTGCAAAGAGAGGATAATAGCACAGAGAATTATTAGACACAAGTACTCTGTGTTTGAGTCAATTCTTTAGGCTTATTACACACTGTAGGGGGTGAGAGAGAGGTTTAAACAAGTAATACTGCATCACACGCATTAAAGGGTGACAGTAATTTCTTACCCCAGTCAGTCTGCGGAGTTTAGACGGAAAAACACTGGCTCTGTGTGTGCTTCTTCCTTTTTTCTTTGTACTTATTTGCTTTCCCCCCATTTCTCCCATCCCCCTCCTTCCCTCAAGCTTCTCTCTGCCCCTCCTCACCTGCAATCCTTCCCCATTTTGGCTCCTCACCTTTTCACTTCGCTTTTCTTCACACGGTGTCCTTCCTTCCCTTATCAGTGCAGCGGCGGATGCCTGGGTAATGAGGATCAGTGTTGTTTTAAACATAAAATGGTGAGGGGGCCCCGGCGGGGCGGAATCAATAAGAGCCATTACCTCTCCTCTCTAATGATGCAGCGCCCCCCTCATCACCCAGCCCCTTCTTTCTGCACACACCACCCCTTGTCTCAGCCCATTTCTACTCGCTATCCGATATTGGATGGGAGGAGGTTATGAATTATCGAATCCCAAGGGCAATGTGCCTTGCCGCCAATTACCCAGTGAAAAATGACCCCATCTCAAGTGTGTGTGTTTGCACGCAGATGTGTGGGTATGGAGTGGGTGGAGAGTTTGACATAGACCGGCTGGTGTCACACATTTGTGGACAGCTATACCTCCTCTGTCTGTCTCTGTTTTACACACTCACTTACTGTATGCACACACGCTAGACTCTATATTGTGACTGATGACAGTAATTTCTTTCTTGTTTGATCTTTCTTCTTTTTTAGAGGCTGTGTCGGTGCAACAAATGATGTGTCATTTCTGGAGGACTGTGGCATTTTTGCTGTTATGGCACTAAAGAGTAGTTGTTTGTTTTGTTGGTGATCAGTTATGCATAACACAGTTGCTTAAGCGTAGCACAGCCTGTCGTACTAAAGGAGCCATCTGTACTAGGTGAACTTTTGTTTAGGTATCTGTTCATGTGGTTGTTTTAGTCGCCAACATGTCATGTGTCAGCTGTCACCACAAGACTGATATAAAACATGACGTTTTCATCCACATTTATTTACCCTCTGCATAATTATGTATAGCAGTGATTAATGTCCAGTGTCAGCCTTTAGAAGCCCTAACACAACAAGTGTGCCATTGATTTTAGTAAAAGATATATGGCCCTGACCACCATGGGTTATTAACTTTCCTCATCTTTATTGTGTCTAAAGACCTCTGCGGTCACTAAATAGGCAATCCTTCCGCCATCTGGGCACATATTGTGTGAACTTGATGTACTGTTCTCATGGAAGAAATGTAAAAAACACCCTCTGCAAGAAAAACAAGAGTGATAATTTAAATACGGAGTAAAGCTTTTCTAAGTTTTATAAAAAAAAAAAAAGTTTTTACTTTCTTTATCATTTATTGTTCAAAATGATCGAGTCCGAAATTACCCTGATATTACTCAATATTTTCTGTTGTTTTCTGTAACTATTAATCTATTTTTCACAGACCTTTCTCAGACATTTGACTCTGAAAGTCAGGACTTAACTTCACATATCATGTTCTGTCCATACTGATTCTACTAATAACATATATATATATATATATGTGTGGAGATTAATAGAAAGTTGAGTTTAAGAAAGACGCATGGTAAGACAAGGTTCACCAGTAACAGTGAGAACTTGATGCACTGGTTTTGCTTGGATGCAAGCAAAACCAGTGCATCAAGAGCACCAGACACAGACGGATACCAGACATGGGCTTCAGATGCTTAAGCAATGTCACAGGCATCTTACCTGGGCTAAGAACAAAAGGAACTGGTCTATTGGCAGTGTCCTGTTTTTAGTTAATTCAGCAATTTTTTGGGAAATCAATGAATCTGGCTCTGGAGGAAGACTGGTCTGACGCATAATCAACATTGCTTGAATTACAGTGTGATGGTTTGGGGATATATCTCCTAATGTTGGTCGACTGTGCTTTCTGCAGTCCACAGTCAATGAAGACATCTACCAGAAAATACTATAACACTTCAATCTGCCCTGGGCTGAGAGGCTCTGTAGAGATGCTAACTTAATATTTTAGTAGGATTTGGCATCTTCGTACAGTGTCAAAGGTACCAGAAACTGGTTCAATGACCATGGTGATCCTGTTCCTAACTGGCCAGCAAACCTCTCCAACCTGAACAACATAGAAAATCAATTGGAAAGGAGGATAAGGAGGATGAGAGAAACCAGAACCAACAAGTTAGATGAACCAGTTAGGGCTTCCTTTATACCTACACAGAGCCAGATTGATGAAGCAATCGATCAGCTTAACATCAACATATGCTTGTATTCAACAGCAACAACAAATAAAAAGCTGTTTTAGTTTTATCTCTTTAAGCGTCTCTGACAGCTCCTCCTCATGTCCTCTCTTTATCCACCAAAATGTGCTGATAAGTTAAGTTGTTCAGTTTTCATCTCTGCTATCATATCTTTGTGTAACACAATGGTATCACTTTATTTTTTCACATTTCTTTGCCACACACACTCACATGCATGCAAACAAACTGAAATGATCTTCTGTCTCTAGTGTATCTTTTCTATCCGTTTAGCGGTTTCGTTTTGGGGAAGTGCTTGGTGCTGATATACAGCACTTTGAGCTCTGATTGAATTACACTGATGGGAGCATCAATTACAAAGAATTGTAGCTGGAAAAAAAACATCAAACAAGCGCCTCAGGTTACATCATATTTTACAGGAGATCATGAATGTCAATATTTTTTTCTTGTATATATTTTTAATGTATTACAGTTTGTTACCTATCAAGGTTTTATGACTCTTTTTCTATTATTGATTTGACAGCTGTGTAGGAATTTTTTAACTTTACCTTTCCTCCAAACTCTTAATGCATAATTAAAGCGTGCCTAAGGACTAATATTTCATTTTATTAGGCAATACTTATTGATTATCAGATTTTATTTTTTGTAACTGGCGGTCATTTTGACCAGCGTACATACTGGGTACACACAATTGTGTGACAAGGCCAACTATGTTGAATTTAAACTTTGCCTTACAATAATTGCTATTTTCCTGATCTATTCTAAATGTTGTTGTTGAACAAGCTGAGATGGTGAGTGGGTTTACTGAGTATTTTGTAAATATGAGTCCTAAATTAGTAGAAAGCTGTATGGATTTAACCTTTAGGATAGGGAAACTCAGGAATATTATATAACAATAAATACTTTTTTATGTAATTGAAATCAGTGGGGAAAATTTTTTAAACAGTCAACAAATGTAAGTATATAAAATCAATAGACCGAATACAATTAACATGACACTTATTGGGAACATTATTGATCTATTGCAGGCCCATTGAAATACATCTGTAGTTATTCATGTATTAATGGATCGTTTCCAAAAACAACAAAAAATGTAATTTTGGCATTAAAGTATTATTTTTTTTTGATTATAGTTCTATATCATCTCTTCCTAACTTTGGAAAAATACAAAAAAAAAAGTGTTCAATCAAAGGTTGGAACATTTCATTGAAAAGGATGACAAAACAGTTTAAGAGACAACCAATCAACATGAAGCAGATAGCAGAACAAATCATAGACTATATAGATAAAAGAAAAATTTCAATTGGAGAATTTCTTTATGTAAAGAAAAAATCTGATTCCATAAAACATGACATCTTATTAAAAAAACTGAAAAAAATATTAATTTATGGAGGTAGTGGTAAATTGGCTTAGAACCTACATTGGACATATGAACTGCATTGGAACTGTCTTCAAAGCCTGATATAAAGATTTCTGTTGAGAGCAGGAGCGACCTGCTTTAGTCTTTAGCTATGGTCAACGTTCTCTGAGAGGGTGAGGACCACCTGCCCCAGACCTCTGAGTAAATGCTTGAGGGGTCAAGGGCTGCCCACCTCAGATTGATAACATCAAGCTCTTCGGAGAAGTACGGAGAGGACTTTGCTCACCCTTCTGAGCCTTCTCTCACTCCAGGCTTGTGTCAAGGTTCACTTTGCCAGGATCAGGTCATGCTTCGCAACATCCTGCTCCATCATTATAATATTTCTTCAGCCAAGATCAAGATCACTGAGGGGGTCAAGGGCAGGGCTGGCCCAAGCCTCCATGGGGCCCCAAACAGTATTGGATTTTGGGGCCCTCAATTTCAGTCAATATCACTAGTTGATCATTAACAAACCTACAATAAATTTAATGCAGCTGTAGCAGTGTTGTTTGATTTCTATTGACAGCCCAACTTGTCTTTACACACGAATGTGTTACATGTTGAAATTATGCCATTGCTTTATCTCCAAAGGCAAAATAATCAGAAACATAACTAATACCATTGCAATAATAATATGAATAGTATCAAATTAAGAATGATAACTCATTTCCAGGTTGCCACATATGTTTTTTTATCTAAAAGGGTAACATCTAGCTACAAGAGTGGCCTGTGTTCAATTTACAGGACATTCCATGATTTTGTTTTAAAAAGATTCAAAAGTAATGTGCAACAATAGGGCAACAACAAAAACATGCAACAAGTAACACTTAGATATATAAAAGTAACAAAAAACTCGGCCTAACGCTGCAGGATGCTATGGAAATTGCCACAGCGCAGAGGAAATAAAGCTGCAACCAATGCATTCCTGATAAAACCCACGGCGAGGGTGCGTGAAGGTTGGCAGAGAGAAAAGTTAAACTTACGGGAAATTTAGATGTTAGTTCTTCACTAAATCAAGGGTCTCAAATCCCACTCTATGATGTGCAAACTCTTTTTAGTGTCTTCAGATTAGTTTTTTTTATTATTATTCATATTATTATTAGACAGATTTACCTTCTAGCCTTTGCAAACACTTTCTAAATAAAAACAAAAACATACTTTTTCCCTCCAACAGATCTATTCGGTCAAGGCATGGGCCGGCTGGAGCTAACGACAACGTTTCCTAAGACAAGGCAGTTTTACAGAGGGCTAAAAACTGTAGACAAATCCTCTCGATGAGGGATAAAAAATAAACAGAAAGGAGTTTAATATGTCACTGTCCCTCCCACACCTGTTGCTGACAAGTAGCATTTAGAAACAATTAATGAGTAATTGATACTTGAATGATGACTAAACGACTAACCCTTCCCCCCATCCGACTAACTGCTGAGAACTGCTGCTCAGCTGGCAAAAAGTGCGCAACCCCCTTTTTCTTGATATAATAAGAATCAGAATCAGAATCAGAATCAGGCTTTATTGGCCAAGAATGGTCACACATACAAGGAATTTGTTTTTGGTTACACAGATGCTTGCAGTGCACGAAAAATACAGTAAAGACATTTGTAACATTTAGCATGTGTAATTTATATTTTTTTCAAAGTGCAGTTTTGTGCAGTATAAAAACTATAGAGGTTATAAAAATATATAAATAAATTGTTCAGTTGTTCATGAGGATAATAGAAGTTGGAAAAAAGCTTCTCTGTAGCCTAGTCGTCGTACGGGTCTCCATGTGGCAGAAGCGTCGGCCTGATGGAAGGCACAGAAACAGGTGACGGCCAGGGTGAGAATGGTCGGTGATGATTTAGTCATTTAGTCCTGTGGTAGTTGTCTTTTTAGGAATGGGTGTTATTGTGGAGCTTTTAAAACAGGACGGAACAACACACAGCTCCAGTGATCTGTTGAAGATCTTAGTAAAGACAGGTTCAAGCTGGTCTGCACAGGTCCTCAGGAAGGAGGGAGAGATTCCATCAGGACTTGGGGCCTTCTTGACTTTCTGTTTTAAAAAAAGTCTCAGCTGGTCTTCCTCGCAGATCTTCAGGGCAGGCTGGATGGGTGGCTGATAGTCAGATGGGTGTGAAGTGGTGTTGGATGGGAGCTCGTTGCTGGGCTGTTCAAACCTGCAGTAGAATCTGTTAAGGTCGTCGGCCAGTTGACGATCTCCCATTGTCTGAATTCTTATGTCACAAACCACCAATTGCTGTTTCATTTGTAACAGTTGCGTTTTTTTAAACAATTGACGTTATTGTATCAGGTTATAAACAGCTGACAGACTAGTACAAAAACTGAATAAAATAAACAATAAATATCACCCAAATACGTAATTATATAGATAAAGTTACCTGGAATGAGGTAGCCCAAATGGTAACACAAACAATTAATAATTAGATTATCACTCTTAAGACTTTTTAAATGTATGTAACTAAAACTATGTGCAAAAGATTTTGTTAAATAAAGAAAAGGAAATAAACATTATCATTGCTCACATTTGACTTCTATTACCCTGGTCGTTCCTCAATATAGCCGCAATAATATGTTTTCGGGGCCCCCTAGTGGCTTTGGGGCCCTAAACCGGCGCTTATTTCGCTTATGCCTTGGGCCGGCTCTGGTCAAAGGTGACATACATCAGACCCCCATGTTCATGTTTACTGAATAAGACGAAGTTGTGTCACCTCAGATTGACATTATAAATTTTTTTTTAAGAACTTGATAATGTCAAGGAGGATCTGCCTAAGATCCCCAAACTCTGTCCTGGGTCCCCAGCTTTTTATACTTAAACCCTGATAAATCTTATCACTTTGGTTGATTAAAGGCATTTCTTAAAACCATAAAAATGTGGATGACTAAACTTTTTTTCCTTTCAAATTCTCAAAAGAACGAAGAATAAACTACTTGATCAATACATCATACATCGGAGAACTTTGCTCACAGACTGCAAGTCTGGTGGTTCCTACAATTAGAATCAATTTGAATGTACATTTTATCAAACTAAAATTATTTTTTGTGAAAAAGTAAGAAACTGACAACTTCTGCAAAAAATGTTTTTTGAAAGAGAAAATTATGAGCTCAAGCAAAGTACATATGTAAACAAACTTAAAAAATAGTAGAAAACTAAATGATTGCAAAATATTTTGTATAAAATTGATTTGAGAAAGGCTAAAATTACCTTTTTATCTTTGCTAATGTGTTAATAATGGTACTGTCAATGATGAAAATATGACGTTTTAATATCATTTAATGTGGTAATTCTTCAAGAGTTTATTTTTTGTGGGAGGACTTAAAGTATTGTATGTTAATGTGTATAAGAGAGAAGCAACATACTTAACATATGTGGCAACCTGGAAATGAGTTATCATACTTATATTCTCCCAGCTCCTCAAACAAATTTTTCTTGTTATTTTATTTTTTCTGTTTTTTTATTTCTTACTTCCCAGAATGAATAAATAAATAACAATAAAATAAATAAGAACAGGAACCATATGTTAATATTACATAAAACAGCAGTGGGATAAACAATTTTTACAATTTTTACAAATACTAACAACCATAAGTCATTGCAGGTTTCATATACTCCTTCTGATATGAATATTATATAATATTCTACAAAATATATTATAAATATTGTGTATAAGAAAACATAATATTTATATCTGGGGAAAAATTTGAATGAATTGGACAGACCTTTGTTGGAAAGACTCAGAAGTCACCCGGGGGCTTGGTTTTATCTTTACCCTAGAAGGTAGAAGTTTATTGTGCAAATGTTTACAGAAAACAAAACAAAAAAATATATACAAAATTCAAAATCAGTTGAAAATAACCCCAAAGTCTAAAGAACTTGCAACAAAATTCACAGGGTAGCACCGCCTGACAGCAGGGGTTTAGCATTCTGTGCCTCTTTCAGCCAAATCAGCACAACGGAGTTCTCATCGATTTCCAAGCTCTACCTATGAAAAAACAAGAAAAACATAATAACCCCCCCCCCCCTTCAAAAAATAAAAACAATTATAAAATTAAAACAATTGTATTCAATCCCAGGAGGAAATTCACACATTATTTAACAGTACAAAATCTGTTAACGCAACCATTAAATGTTGAAATTATCTGTTGCATAAACCTGCTTCGGTTCTCTTCCTAAACATTTCTAATAACACAGGCCTCTATATACATGAAAACGACACTTAATGTCCGATGTTCTTCCCTATTAGCCTGCAGATGATGAAACATCATTACATCCACAGTGTAGTAAAACATCATCCAAGCAGGACAAGCTTGGAAGCTCTCTAGATGTAGCAAAGATAAACACAATCGTGCAATCCCTGGTTTATTACTGATCTTACAGTCACGGCTCACCCAATAAAAGGTTCTAACTTTAAGTATTGATAATCAACTTTACATGGAGATTCATTCTGTCTTTTACTCAATTGAATGTTTATGTGGTTATTTGAGTAGAATGACAAAATAGCCACAGCCTTGAAATACTCACCTTAGCTGGAGTGATTTATTTCTTATGATATTTCTGAAATTTAGGAAAGTCTCTTTGAAAAGAAAATGGGATTCATTTTTCACTAGTTGTCAAATGTAATGTATCTCTCAAAGTTACCCCAAGGCTGCCTCTGAACTGCTGATCAGCCCCATGTGACGTGTCTTCTTGTAAACGAGCAGGCTCCTAAAAAGTTCCATTTGGATATAAAAAATACCCCAGAATATATATATATATATATATATATATATATATATATATATATATATATATATATATAT
>JAVLVB010000459.1:701609-719736 GCA_032876305.1 Orestias chungarensis | reverse complement strand
AGTTCTTCTTTTCTTATAATAATAATCATAATAATTATCAGTAATTTATCTCTGTTTTAAAGATTGCAATCATCCTGTAATCCAAAGGCAGAAGACTTTATTAACACAATCTGACAGACTTACTTAACTCCTGTTTTCTGGCACCCCAAGACAAAAGTCAGAACCACACATTTCCAGTAATCTTAGAGTGAAAAAACAGCTTATATTTAAACCATGTTAGGCATAATTTCCTTTTTTATTGTGACAGTTGTGGTGCTAAAAGATCCTGGACAAAGGTTACCGCAGAACGTTTCACATCTATTTTACTTAATTTCACTTTACGATCTTTGGTAAAAGGTTGTGCAAGAGCTCAGAATAAAACAGTAAAGATTGCTTGTAATTATTGTATTGACAGTCTTATTGTTTGTTGGTTTTCATGTTGTTTTTTAATTAATTAACCCTGAATCGACAAATGTTCAGTATTCTTCCAATCTATTTAATCTCATTGATGAATCACATAATTCAAAATAAATGTTAAATCCAAAGAAATATACACAAATGTTCTGATTCGTCTTCATGTAATGAATCTCTCGCAGTGAAAATGTGAAGAATTCATCAGGATGACTGATTTTGATGAATTATTAGACTAATTGGTTAATATATGTTAAAATAACCAAACATAGCTTACAATTTTATACTAAACAAGTACAAATTATGCCCCCCCAGCAAGTCTCTAAATGTTGTTGTTAAGTATGAAACTGTGGGGTAAAAACTGTGAAATTGGCAGTTAAAATATTGCGTGTTCTAGTCTTGTTTGTTTGCTCACTCCCATCCTTTTAATCATCGCTTCTCGGTTCTGGATGAGTTTCGATGTGTTTCCGCGTGGCACTAAGCCAACGCTGGTCCTACAACATGTTGTCTTTTGAAACTGACTGCTTTGGGCAGCTATACCGTGGTCCCTGCAAGACACGCTGAGATTGCTGGCTCACATCCAACAAGAGGGGCAAAATCAGGGAAAGTAAATGAAGAAAGTAGACGTCCGATCCACATCCCATGATTTTGTTTACTGAGACTATTCAATTATTTTGCATAAAGGGGTGCTAAGCAACTACATCGAGTCTTTGGTTTGTTTAGGAATCCCACTATGAATAGCAAATTGTTTGGAATTCAGTTTAATAAATTTGGACTGTTTTTTTCTTCTTCTGTTGAACATATTTAGGTTTTTTAGTAAATATTTTTCAGTTTCTAATATTTTCTTGCTTGTGCTTTTCCAAAACATCTCCTCTTTACAGCAATCCTATAAATAATATTAATAATAAAAGAGAACATCCTGTAGAATGCACCAATAAAATCAGACTGTAAGGTTTTGATTTCTACATTTCTACATTCTAGGCAAACAATAACCAACGAAATTAGAAAATAAATTACTGTCCAAAAAAGAAAACATATTACTTACCGATACTTTCTGGTGAGTGCTGCTCATATTCAGTTGGTGGATATTTGTATTGTTGGGGGCAGGGAAACATATCTTTAAAAAATGATTATCCAACAAAACAATGAGAAATATTTTGTCTGGTTAACATTTGCAAAGAGATGTGACAATTGCGTGAGCCTGTGGGGAGATGAATCTGTTACATGTCTTGCAGCGGCATTGTACCTTATTTCATAATACACAAAATAAATGACCAATCCATATCTGCCATGCGCAACTGTGTGTCACCTACACAGAGTAAGTGCACGTTTATCTATTTTTATTACTAATACTATTTTAATTGCGATGAAAACAGCTTTAATTAGGTAGTGTAATAATCTTTTTATTATTTAAAATATGTGGGTTTTAAATTTTTAAATCAGATACAGCCTGGGCAAAAAGCAAAGCCTTAATTTAAAACTTCCAGAACCTTAAAAAGCAAAACTGTCCAGTATGTTTATTTCTCCTGAAAACAGGAAACCTTTTTGTTCTCCTTGTCATCCTTCCAGTCTATGATACTCTGTGACTAGTCACTGCAAAAACAAAATAATTTTATTTAAAAAGCTGTACATGATTGTTATATGAGTGTTATATCTATCTATCTATCTATCTATCTATCTATCTATCTATCTATCTATCTATCTATCTATCTATCTATCTATCTATCTATCTATCTATCTATCTATCTATCTATCTATCTATCTATCTATCTATCTATCTATCTATCTATCTATCTATATATATATATATATATATATGTGCAGCTGCACTCACACACGCCCTCTTGTGGCCACACATGGAAATCTTTCAAACAACTGGTGTCAGGAGGAAGGGAAACTGAAGTTAGGTTGGGGAGGGAGGGAGTTCACATGGACCATGTTTTTGTTTGTTTGTTTGTTTGTTTGTTTTGTGTGTCTGTTGTTTGTTGTGTTTCTTCCTATAATAGGAGGTTTCCGCTGCAGGGTTTGGGATTCATGAAAGTCCAGAATCAAATTGTAAAAGCTTTCGCTCGCTTTCTAAATCTGTTTGGCAAAGATTGTTGGCGAGCACAAAACTCTCCTCTCCTCTCCTTTCCTTTCCTTTCCTTTCCTTTCCTTTCCTTTCCTTTCCTTTCCTTTCCTTTCCTCTCCTCTCCTCTCCTCTCCTCTCCTCTCCTCTCCTCTCCTCTCCTCTCCTCTCCTCTCCTCTCCTCTCCTCTCCTCTCCTCTCCTCTCCTCTCCTCTCCTCTCCTCTCCTCTCCTCTCCTCTCCTCCATCTCTCTCCATCTCTCTCCATCTCTCTCCATCTCTCTCTCTCCTCCCTCCAGGCACAGACAGGGGCGGTCGTTCGTTCTCAGTCTGCACACATTCCACTTGGCCAGCCTCCCCTGGACTCCACAGCGCTGCCTGAACTAGCGGAGAGAGGAGCTCCTTCTCTGAACGCATCATCCAGACAGTCTCCAGCATAGGAGGAGAAAGGAACCCAACCACGCCTTTCTCACTAAACCCAAGCAGAGCAGTAGAGCTGCAGGATGTTTCCATTTCTGTATGGAAAGGACTTGATGGGTTCATCTTAGTGTTATTTTACTATCAGCTCTGTTGTGCGCTTTAAAAACAACAACAACAAAAAACAACGAAAAAGTTCAGGTGGAAATTGTTTCGTAGTCTCCAGAGTCTCCGCACTGATTCAGACTGGAGTTCTGTTTTGAAGCCAACAATCCCTGGAGGAGGATCTAAGTTTCAACTGGTGTTTATTGGAGCTGAGATCGGAGGGATTCTTGCAGCTCCGCCAGGAGAGATCCTCTAGATTCAAGGTAGATCCAGACTGACTTTCTATCAAACCCCGAATGATGTAGGAGCGTCTTTACGCACGAACTAAATCTTCTGGATACCCCAGAAAATAAGCCATTGAAAGAATCATCCCAGTAATACCCGCGAGGGTTTCCATTAGTGGAATGTTTAGATTAGGAATTGAAATCTTTTTGTATATGTATAATCATAAATGTATAATTAATTCACCACGACTAAACTTTGCTGACAGCTGGATTTCTTTAATGTAATCTTCCAATACAGCCATGTGTACATAGGCTCCTTTTTAATAGTTTCCCCACAAAATAAATAAATAAATAAATGTAGCATATATATCGGTAGATGTAAAAAATAAAAACACAAATGTCATAATATTCTTTTATTTGAGCGCAACCGCACCAGAGCAAAAGCTCCTTTTTTGACTCAGCTGGGAGGTAAAACTGTGCCTGGATTGCCCCACTTGTTGTTTTTAATCCTCTCCGTGGTGTCATCTGTCCGGACTACACCTGCCTCGCGTCTGCATCCCAGCCAGTAGCCAGCAGACCTGCAGCATTTCCTCCATCTCCGCCTCTAACTCACGGCGCGCCGCGCAAACTGGATAATCTCCGCTGTCCCGATTCAATCCTCTAAACTGAACCAAGCCATGCAGGCGCGCTAAATTGCTCCAAAACACTATTTATGAAGCTTATGGGAGTCAGGGACGCACAACTGGACATAGGACACAAGTAAATAACAAATAAAGACTTTTCCCCTGTTCTCACCTTAACATTCTTGTCTCTCCCAGGTTATGACGGAGCTGAGCTGAATATGGAGCTATTCTGGATATTCTTGTTTTCCAGCGCGCATCCTCTTGTTTGGGGGCAAGGAGTTTATGGTAAGAGGCTGCTGAGAGTTTCCGTCCTCACATTTCACACTGCAGCATCGTCCCATGCTGGCCAGGTTTGCACTGACCCGGCTGCTCCGTGTTAGTGATGAGAATCTGTTCGTTTCTTCTGAACACACTGGAGACCCAGTATCCACATGTCACCCTGACACCTTAATAGGCTGACAATAACTGGCCTTTAAGCCACTGCCAGAACAGCTGCAGGTGGATAGACGGCCACCTATCATGAAGGGAACATTTCTTTGGAAGTCACTTGGAAAAAGCAGCGCACCATCTGCCAAGTATTCATGTATTTCCCTCATTTTGAACCTTTTCATGTAAAGGTCAACAAAGAAAAAGAAAAGATAGTCTGACAGTGTAGCTGTAATTTACCCCTTCTGTTATTTGAAGTCAGGTTGATTCTGTTGTTTTTTTGGGAATGAATGCCGTGCATTTTTGAGAAGTGGGCTGAGTTGCAGGGAAATGTATGGCTTTACTAAACACATTTCTGAACTGACGGAGAATTTTTGTCACCAGAAATTCGCACGCTTAGTGAATCAGCTCCTCGTAAGCACCCCGAGGAGGTTTTTGAAGGGGGAGGACAAGCGAGCGGAAAAGCTCTCTAGAATGCAGCTCGTCTGCTGTCACGTTGAACGGGACAGTTGCCCTAAGCTTTTGAGGATAAGGCCTCAGATTTGCCCTCTCGAGGCTGCAGCCTCACTGTGCTGCACAGCAGCTCGGTTTCCTCAGCTTCCAGGCGCCAGGCGGGGCCTCAGGGCAAAGAGAACGCACAAAAACTCATCTGTCCACTTTGATACGTTGAGTTTGACGTTTGGAGAAATGTGGCAGCCATTGGAAACAGGCTCTGTTTTGTCACAGTTGCACAGAGTGTGCCTGTCACATGCAATCCTGCGTTGCACCGTCACACTGGGAGACGCTGACAGTCTGTGATTTGCTGAAGCATGTAGGCCTGTGAAAAAGTCCTTGCTAAGTAATCAGGTTTGCACTAGTCTGATGCTTCACAGTCCTGCTGACTAATCAATATCAGTGTGAACTACAAACAACACACACGGACGGTTCCGAGTCTTTAGTGGCCTTTTTAATATAGTTCGAGTTACTGATTTTGTTGAGGTTTTGTAGCCTCCAACAGCAGTAACCTTAGTGTTAATGTGTTTAAGAAGCTCCTAATGTACCTTTCAAAAATGTTTTTAAATTGAAATGTCAAATTCTGCTTGTTCTAAACTGTTTTTAGCACATATGTTTGTGATATCTACAGTCATATGTTAGGAACATATGGTTTCCTTGATAAAGCGTTCTGTAAGTAGCAGTCAGTTGATCAGTAGTCTCCCATCAGTTTGATCCTGAGCTTTTTGGCCTCATTATTTCCCCTCATGGTTTAATAAAATTGTGTTATGGAGGCCTCAGGCTCTTTCACAGTTTATAATCTAAGGTTTGTTTACCACGGATTATGTCACAAACATACATCCGATTGAAGGAGGCACAGGTTCTGTCGTGGAAATCGCAGCATTTTGAGAATTTCTATAAAACGTTCTTGTTGCATAAATATAATCTAAAAATGTTAATAAATCACGGACATGTTTTGTTTTTTGTTTTAGGTTAAAACTCCTGTGTTCTAACCTAAAACAAATCCAGATTAAATGTAAACATTTTTAAAAGCACTGTCACTTTAATTGAGTAAATACAAATCCTTTTCACTGACCAAAACCTTTTTGAGTGAGCACATATGTTTTAAATTGGATTTTTTAAAATTATATATCAAGTGAAAATAAAATCTGTTACATTATCCTACTGGCAGCGGCCTAGTTGAAATATAAAAACTCAGGATGCAGGCATGATGTGACTGCTTTAATTTAAAATTTCTACTGATGCCAATCTAACGTGACATATTTAATGAATTCTATGTTTTTCAGTGTCCAACAGTTTTATTTACAAGTTTTAAAAGTGGGACTGTGCATTCTAATGCACATTTTCATCTAAATATGTGCATCTGATTTTCTATGTAGGTGTTTTTGTGCAATGAATGCCATTAAGCGTCATATTTAATAAAACATTTTTTACACATTTACACCTGATCTGACTGTGGTTTTCTACTCGCTAGCATGCTATGCTATAGGGTTGCACTGGCAATGCTCACAAAACACTATTTCTGGCTTCAAAACAGCATTTTGAAGTTCAAAAATTGTTTAAGTCAGTCACACATGTCCCTTTTTCTCTTCATATGCATGTGTACTGTATGCATTTATGTATTTGGGCATCTCTACTGAGCACCTGGGCACCTTTAGTCACTGCCAAGGGAAGAGAAAAAGCCCCCAGGGCTTTGTGAGAATGTACTGGCCAACACTCACAGGAGCCAAAACTCAGAGGTGGACGTTCTCAGCTGTGCATACCTGTGCACCCCCTCATTCATGTGCGTTGGTAAATCTTCATGACTAAAAGGACTCATTCGTAGAAAGCAGTCGGTCTGGCAATTTGCACAAACGTGGTAAACAACACAAGATGGGAGGGAACAGGGAAGGGAGCCAACGAGTTTGGCACGCTGCACCCACATATGCATAAATTGCTTTCCATCACTTTGGAATTGTTTAGCACTTGCTTTAGCAGACAGATGCGACTCAGCACCCGTCGGGAACCAAACGGCGAAGTGTGCCTGATTGATGTCGGCGGTTGTGACGCATCTGAGGTTCATTTACTGCGGCCTTCTCCAGGGCTCGTTTGGATGCCCGTGTTGTTGTCAGTCCATGCTTGTGTGAATCTATCCATGCAAGGTGTTTGCGTATCAAAATGTGGGAAGTTTCCAAGCCTCCAAGCCTCAGAGCTTGTGTGTGTCTGCATTGCCGTGCGAGAGCTTGAGTGGGACGTGTTTGTGCGCGGCAGGCACGCTTTTCGTCACTTCGCGACGCCCTGCTGGCTCAGCAGGGCCCCGTGGATCGGCCACAGTTTTTTTGCGACGGTTTGGTATTGATTGCACTTCTCTGAATTCTGAAACCTTGTCAGAAAGCGTGTAACATCTGTATGTCAGACTGCATATGGAAAGGTACCGAGAAGGTGTGTTGCTTTGTTTTAAGAGAAAAAAAATATGCATATCTTATAGGATCCTCCACAGTAAGTCTTGCTTAATACAATTCTTTCCGTTTTCTCTCGGGAACATGCTTTTCATATGCTTCTCCACACGTGTGCCCATGCATACATTTATCGTGATTTTCGATTTCCATTTAGTCTGGTTATACCGCAGTCCAGAGACATTGCAGCTTTGATGTGGCATGCAGTCACATTCAACAAATTGCCACACACTTAAGCAGAAGGGGAGGTTTAGAAAATGTCAGGACATTCTTAAACGATGTTCAGCCTCCACACACAGGAAAAAAAAAAAGAAAAAAAGGGTGTCTTTCCATCTCCGTGGCACTGCGTCATCTCACTGTGCGAGGCAGCAGAGTTCACAGAGACACCAAATTATTGATTGCTTGACAAAGTCACACGGCACCATTAGCTGCTGCTGTAGATGGAATCCAGACTGCATTAGCCTGCAATACGATGCTTCATTATGTGCTTGTTAACAGGAAATTTAATGAACTTAAATCAATGACTTTTCTTAACATGGTTTTTTTTTGTTTTAAGTAGGGCTTTTGCAGCAGTAGCAGAGGAGAGGCCTTGCCCTTGGCCATAAAACCAAAACCCTGTAAGGGATGCGGAAACTGAAAAGGATTAATATACTTGAATTGAGCACAAATTTACCGCCACTTTGAAGACGTCGCCCAAGGAATATATAAATGCTTATCATTTTCTTTTCTTTTTTACTTTAGGCTGCGTGCATGTGTTTGTGACTCTTTATATTTGCACTCACCTTAACCCACAGTGGTATTTGCTGCAGTCAATCACAAAAAGTAACTGCAGTTACTCAAATTCTAAGTTTAAAGTTGAAAGGTGTAGTTTACCTCCACTGGAACACATTCTTTTCACTGAGATGTTGCCCCAGTTCATTTACATTAACTTTTTTTCATATACCTATTCTGTTGCTTACGACAAATAGAAGATTAACCAATCACATGGGAGTATCTTCAGGCATTTAGTCATCTAGGAATGGTAACGGGAATTTCTGCTTAAGTGATTTTGAATGTTGCATGGAGGGTTGAGATTCCTGGCTTCAGAAATGTTTCCTTGTGCAAATATGTTCAGGATATCTTCTTGACATACTTTAGGTCCTTGGGACCAACTTTAACCAGTTTACCACCACAACCTTCTTGGTCATTGTTGTTCACTATGTCCTTACTTTTATTTAACAGTTTTTCCATCTCTTAATTCATGTTTGACTACGTCTAGTGTCTGAGGCTTACTCTGGACAGCTCAATGACATGGTGAAGAGGTAAATAAGCGATTCAGGTCTTTTGATGAATTAATGTATCTAAAAGATGCAGGATACCAAAACTAGAGTGTCTGTCTCAAATTGGTTTTGCAATCGTGACAATGAGTTTTGTACCTGCCTCTTTAAATAGTCTCCCTAACCGTACTCAGTTCCATCCATCCATCATCTACCACCGCTCAACCTTCCAGGGTAGCTTCTATGGTGACTATTTCCAGTTGTCTAGCAGCGTTAGGGCAGAGGCAGGGTAATCCTGGACATTTTGCCAGGCTATATGTCTAATCTACCATAGTATTCTGTGGTGTTACCTTTGAAAACATTTGAGTTTTTAGTTTACTTTTGTATGTTGTCTCAGAGTTACTTTACAGTCCAGGTTTGCTGCCAATACCTTCAGATATATTCAGCTACCACAGATGTACAGTAAGAGACTCGGGTGCTTCCAGCATGTTGACTGCAGACGCATGGCTTTAATGTCAGTGACCTAGAAAAAGATCTCTCCAGGTCTAACTGGCCTGGCCACCTGCTCCCGGGGACTCCGGCTCTTTTGCTCCCCACATCAGCACTTTTTGTTTGCATCTCTTTTATGTCTCTTGCTGGAGAGTTTATTTGGGATGCTGGATATCACCCTTTTCTAATAAGCATCCATTATTTATTGGTGGCTCTGAGGCAAAGAAGGAGGGGAGAAGAAGAGAAGGGCAGACCATGATAAGAGGAGACTGAAGCATTAAGCTAGACATGATGAGAATCTCTCACCTCCCACCATCTGACACCCACCATGTTTCTCCCACTCTTTTATCAGTTTTTCTGCATGTGTCCAGGTAGAATGTTTTCACAGGTGTGCTCCCCGGAGTCTGCATGCATAAGCCTGTTTAAATAGATTTCTGTCCTCACAACATGAGAAACAAACAAAAACCCAGATTCACAAAATTCATCCTATCTAGATAATAATTTAATCAGTAATTCCATCAAATTATAATGACCTTCACACTTAAACATAGATAGATAGATAGATAGATAGATAGATAGATAGATAGATAGATAGATAGATAGATAAATAGATAGATAGATAGAAACACCTTTGTTTTGATGCTTTATTCCCTGCTCTAGATCCTTTGAACTCCTTCTTTCTCTTCTTACCATTTTTCCTTTGTGCTTGAATGGATATTAAAGCCTGACAACATTTCCATTAACCCCCAGGTCAGTGGCAGAGCCACATACCCGCTCACAGTGATGCACCAAAGCTGTTTTACTCTAGCCTTGCACCTCGGGGTAAAGTATAAAAGAGCTAAGACAACATGTAAGGAGGTTGTATGATTCATCATCGTACATTTGACAAGACATACTCAAAGCCTGGGATGGATTTATGAAAGTCACGTAGTCACTTGTGGGGTTAAGTAGTAAAATAAAAAAACGACAACAATTTTAAGGCTTTCCTCATATTTCCTTAACAATCATACAAAAATTCATACAGGTTGATGCAAAATGGGTTAGAATGTTTCCAGTCTAAGGACACTGAGCAGATTACATAGAGTGATTCACTTGTTGCATTCATTCCTCCTGGATTAGAAAAATGAAAATGATAGATTCCATTGTGTTGTTGACTTTAAGCAAATCACTTAAACTGAGCATGCATGTAGCGACATCGGAGAAGAAAAACTCCCCTTTAACTGGAAAAAACCTCCAGCAGAACCGGGATCAGTACGAGTGGGCATCTGCTGCGAATGACTGGGGGTTTGAAGAGACAGAAGACAAAAATAGAAGTGCTCTGTTAGCATATGGAGGCTATATATTTTAGGAGGAGAATCCTAAAATCTATTCTGGATTTGGCTGGGAACCAATGAAGGGAAGCTAAAATAGGGGAGATATAATCTCTCTTTTGAATTTTCGTCAGCACTCTTGCTGCAGCCTTTGGATCAACTGAAGACTTTTAAGTGCAATTTACGAACTTCCTGCTAGTAAAGAGTCACGGTAGTCCAGCCTTGAAGTAACAGCTACATAGACTAGGTCATTTTCAGCCTCACTCATAGAGATAATATTTCCCATATTTTGCATTATTCATGTTGTGTTTTGGAAAAATGTATTAGTGGAGGCATGAACTCTGACCTTAACGGAGCTAGGTGATGCCAGCAGTTCTGTGGAAATTGTGATGACCTGTTGGATAAGTCCACCACTGTTCCATGTGTTCACCATTTGAGGATAATCACTCTTACTGTGGTTTGCTGATGTCCCAAAGCTTTAGGAATGTTTTTTTTTCTTTACCCTTTCCACATTAATTGATCTTAATGTCTATCGTATGTAAACTTTTCATGGTCTTCATTTTGTCCGGCAGGTCCCAATTAAGTGATTTTTTTTTTGCTTTGTAGGTTTTGATTGTTACAAATTATCATCCTTTATTTAAAAATGTTGCTGTTTTTGAATGGGATTTAGACAGGTCACTTTAGTGTGATTAACACACACAGGTATACATGTACGTATTATTATAACTCTCAAAATAGCAGAATCACAATGTACCTTTTCCTCAAATTTTACTTGCATTTACATTTTACTTAATAGGAATGCAGCATTTACAGATTGAAAGGTCTGTAAATCCTAGTTAATTACAATTAAAAGTGATTTAAATCACAACAGAGTTTATGTAAGTCACTGAACCAATAAACTAGACTCAAACTCTGCACTTTATTAATGGCAAATCACTACGTTGAAATTCTCTTCAGCGAGGCGAATGACTGGTTATTCTTTAACCTCGTGAAAAGCCCTGCTAAAACTTAATTTTGTTTTCCTTTTAAGCTTTGCCAAAAGACCAATAACTAAGCCTGGCACTTAATAATGACTAAAAACTTGTTATAAACATTTGGTCCAAGGTGGTTTAACACTGAGCCCCAAGTTGTCCCTTGTTTTGTTTACTTATTCATATAAAGAAAGGTGTTTCAATTAGTGTAACTATTGTTTAGTATTTCAGGTTTGTGCCAGTGTTGGGTATAAATTAGTTTTATCTCAGTTTTTTTTTGATTTGTTAACATCATCAGTAAGATTTAATCATTGAAAATTACAACATCCTGACAAACTGTTTTCCATATATAATCAGCATTCCCTCTAAATGTTTTCCTTCGGTTTCATCCAAAATAGAAGTCAAAGATAAAAGCAAGCAGAAAACAAGTAAAACCATGTAGAAAAACGCTGCAGCAGCGCCAGCCGCCCAATTGCCATCAGAATCACTATAGTTTTCTCTACAAAATTACAGCGCAACCCACCTTCTATTTATTTCTTAAAATGCCCCCCTCCCCCTTACCTTGCATGCTTCTTTTTTCATTTAGATGATTCTCTGGTTCATGCAATCAGCATCCAATCGTATGCACAAGAACCCTGTTTTTAACACGGACAGAGACATTCGTGTACAGAAACGCCAAATTCAGCACTCACCTTTTGCTGCACTTTTGTCATTCGCTCACTCTGACCTTCTCTCTTTTTGAAAAATTGTCGGTATCCTTCTCTCTCACACACGCGCACACACACTCGCGTGCACACACACCTAGAGTGGTTCTGAGCTTCACCGGGCGCCCTGTGGGTTGAAAAAAACTGTCAGAGAAACTTCACTTTCCCCCTCTGTAGTCCTGTCACTCTGTCAGACATTATCAAGCAACTCTTGCTGGCTTGGCCTCAGGAGGAAATATATGTTTTTCTGTGCATGTGTCTTGGTGTGTAAGTGTGTGCTTGTCTCTTCGATCACATCGTTATGGACACAGAACATTCTAATGTTTAATTTCAAATTTGTCTTCATTTTGTTGTCCTTAGAGTGAAAGAGGACGGTCCCTGTGTGTGGGTAAGTGTGTTATGTTGCACACTCACATAGGACATGAGAAAGAGGGAACATTTGGCATCTAACTTATTTATGGCGGCAACAGGATGGATGTGAACAGCGGAGAGAACATGGCTTACATCAGAGACCGTCTGCCTCCCCTTGCACTTCTCTTGCCCTGTCACCCGTCCTTTCTTCCTTTTTCCTTCGGCCCACTTCTCTTTGTCTTCAACACACATCACTTCACTTTGCCTCATAACGCTTTGCGACGTTTTTATCTGTCAGCACGCTGACATGGCTGGATATGGATCCAGCGTGTTGAATCTAATTGAAAACAGATGCACTTTTTCATATCCGCCTGCTTCGATGTTTTGTCTTTTGAAATTAGCCGGATCAATGGTAGCTCAAAGAGCTGTGCGAGATATATTACAAAGATCTCTGTTTGAAAAAATAATTGGTTCCTGATCCACCTTACTATGAAAGTCAGCATCAATCAGTGCAGGAGATTTCTTTCAAGCATTTTCTTTTTCCCCTTTGGGGACAACAAAAATAAACCTCAGAGATTAGCATGAATGTAAGTTTTACCCCCAAAAAGGACAGTAACTAATATATATATAAAAAAATTAAAATAAAGTAGCCTGTAGGCCAAACAAACTACGGCCTGACAGAAATAAACAGCAGCTCATCAGGACACATAACACATTATATTTGAGTGGAAACGTAAAATATACGATCCCATTAAATCTTATCTGGTGGATTGAGTCAATGATGTTGTATTTTATAACTTAACATTGGTTGGTCTTTTCTCCAGCTGTACGTCATACTGTTGAAAACGAACAGATGGAAACAAGGAGAGATGTGTAACATTTTAAAATAGTCCAAAATATAGAATACTGATGACAATTAAAGTTTGGAAAAAATGATACATCGCTGTAGTTACGTCAAAGTTAGCAAATATGCTTTCATAGCGCTATGCAGAAAAGGAGAGGTGCAAATTAAGTCTTCTAGGAATTTTTGTTATAAATTGAATGAAAGAAAACATTTTTAATACCAAATAAGAGTTAATAGTTTATATTACTAAATATCTCTTAGACCTATTTTTAGGTCATAGGTCTACTGTGTAGTTTAAAACTCCTTGGGGCCTCCAGAGACTTTATCAGAGCATGAACAAACCTCCTGGTGTAATAAAGCCATTGAACAGTTTCCAAAAAGCTGCTTCTGTCATTGTATGGTTTATGAATTGCTTCAGTTTTGGGAATATGCTTTGAACATTTAAGCTTCATTTTATTTCCCTCCTTACTATATCAAATGTGTATTATGCGTCTAAGGCTTTCAAACATTTTTTTCCATTTTTTCTTGACTTAACTGCACGAATAGAATGCAAACGACATGGAAACCATTCTTGCCGTTTCTAAAACTTTATTCTACCAACAGAGCTACATGTAATGGTTAGCCTGGAAGAACATCAGGCAGATATTTACAGAGAGCTAACCAGAGAAAAAAAAATCAACTAAACTAGTTTTATTCGTACTGTTTGGCTTTCTGATGATTTTTGTTGTTCTGCACAGAAGCAACAAGTAAACAGTCACAACTGGTGGAAACGGCCATGTCCAACTAAACTTTCTGACAGCAAGAGGGGATCAACAGTGGAATCTATCTTTGCTCTTAACACACGTATGGCTTCAATAATTCAGCGATGCGTGTTGCTTGGAGAGCTCACCTTCTCCCTGCTTCTTCAAAATTCTCACTAGCTGTCTCAAATATTCTCCCTCTCTAAGTGGCAAAGATCCCCACACCCACTTCTACAGATAGTAGCTTGAGTAAAAACTCAAAATCAAAATAAATCTGACACTAAAATCGTTCGCACTTTTAGCCTGCACGTCTCACACTTTTCCCATCGCTTTTCCACCCATCTTAGCTGGCTCAGAGGAGATGGAGGTGTAATCTGTTGGATATGCTGAAAGTTAACCGCGTTCTCAGTGTAGCAATTTACCTGCCAGCAGCTACACATCCTGATCCGTCTCTCCTCCTCCCTCACTCTGTCTTTACCTGTCCACTAAAGTTTTACCTGTCAAAAGAAGATGTTCCTGTCATCGTCATGCATTCCCTTCTCCTTCCCTCTCACTGATTCTTTTCCCAGCCATGCATACCCTTAGCATGTCAAATAAAGTATACCCTCTTCTCTGCTCTCCATCCACTTTCCATCTTAATTCCCTCTCTTGATCCAAACCAATCAGCCGAGAAAAAAACCTTTAATTCCTTTTGATTTCCTTTCCTCTTTTGCTTCCTCCCCCTGCACTTTCCTTAGCATGCTTCTTTTTCCTTACGTCGTGCACCCCTCTAATCCAAAGCCCTGTCACATTCTCACTATCTCCTGAAAGTTCAGTGGCAAGAATCCACCCACTTCTCCACTTACAGCATATATAGGACATAGCTCACACTGTCGTTGACAGCTGCGGAAAGGCTTTTGGAAAACAGGGTGGAATACTGACACTGGGGAGCAGGAAGACAGCACAGGTTAGACACACTTCCAGGAAATGAGGGCAGAGCGTAAGGTGCATCGACCGGCCATCTCATCACTCCTTAAAGTAAAAGATATTCTATTAAGCAGAAAACCTTCATTTATTAAATAACCTTTATGTTTGTCAGGCAGCACATTTGTGACATTTGTTGTAATAGTGCTGCAAAATTATAAACTTTCTTCACGCGTTTTCATGAATAGATTATTTGGCAGTCTTGGCGAAGTTCAGTATTTCACAACCTTTTTAGACTGATATACTCCCACAGTAACATCAAACAGCCCCACAAACCCTGGAGCTACAGCATTTGAGTTAATAATTCAGCAGTTCGAGCTGGCTGTAATTAATATCATTGATTGTTTGAAAGAGCATGTAATGTTAGGAATTTAGCCATGGACATGTCTCCATTCCACTGTTTCTGCACATCATTAGGGATTAGCTGTGTTACTATATGTTGGTGGGAAAGCGATGTCAGTTTAAAAACCAATGTGAGTCTCCTTCATGTCTCTGCTTAGACCCGGTTGACTGGTAGCTGAGCTGAAGTTAAGATTTTCTGTGAGTATTAAAAATGCCTTGAACTTCTCAAATTGTGCTAATTTTATCTGATGATACTCGCCAGCAGCCAATGGCTGGTTTCTCTTTCTAGTTACAATGCAGTGTAAGGTTTCCATTTCAAACTTTGTGTCATGGTTCTTGTATAGAAAGCGGCATGACGCAACACTTTTATTTAATACCATGCAAGCATACACTCCCACGTTAGGACGATTTAGAAAGACAGATTACCTTAACAGTCAGTTTTTTGGACTGTAGGAGAAAGCTGGAGAACCTATGTGTGCATAGCGTTGAACGTGCAAACTGCATGTCAATTAAGTGCATTTTTTTATAACCCCAAATTACATCTGACAAAAATATGTAAAATGCAAATATGACTCAAATCAATCCGTGTTATTTCAAAACAATCCAGTCACTAACTTGGGTCCAAGCTCTCCAATCGTCTCCGAGCACTATATGCAGGTGTGAACACACTCGTCAATATTCCTTGAGGGAAGTGTTAGTCAGATGATGTTGGCCGATAACCTGGGACAGTTGTGTCATCAATGTTTTGGCGGCCGGGATGCCTGGTGTACTCGAACACGTTGCAGGACCAAACACTGGTGAGACATGACTCACCTCAACCAAAAGCAGTATTAAGAATAAAACCCTTCTTTATACAATCTTGCCAGAGTCAGCGCTGCTCTCAGCAAATCTAAAACGATTCAACGGCTTTCTGGAAGACTAGGAAAGTCAGAGTTGTTTTCATGAAAAACAGAAAACTATATAGATCAGTCATTTTATTTTATTTCTTGGGAAATAATAAAATCCAGTGTGTTCATCGCATCATAAAAACACAAACCACAAAATCTGCGTACATAATGTGACTTTCATACAATGTACACAAACTACAAGCCTTCTAACAAGAAGTTGTTATAATTTAAGATGGCTTTTTTGTACACATAACCTGTGTCAAAGTCTGATGTAATGTTTATGTTGGTAGTTTCATAAAAATTAATGTTAAACCAATTATGAAGTTGTTATTGTAATATCTTAATATTTTCAACCTGCAGTTATGTCTAATGGTACATGCTAATTAACCTCTAACATGGTTCAGTTATTTAATTTCACAACAATGTCACACGTATGTAACATGTTTAATGTGTAACAATCAGTCATATATTTTAGACAACTTTCCACCACTATTGAGGAAACTTCATTGTAGAGCTCATTAGTGAGTCAGATGATGCCTTTGGTCAATGCGACCCATATACGGCTGATTCATTTTTTTTCTTTCAAACTCTGTCTTCAGATTAGAGAGATACAGAAAACTATAACCACCTATTCCTCCAGTCACAATGCTGTCTAATCCCTCAGGCTTTTTAGGTTTCAAAGATGTAATCATTGTGTTGAATGGTTCACATTTGAGGTGAAAAAAAATGTGGGCAAACAAATGACCTTATCAAGAGTCTGGATTAGCACTAGAAGTCCCAGAAATTTCGAGCTCCCCCCTGAAGTCCCCAAAGAGGGTCAAATGACCCTTAGTCCGAACTGACGACTTTGATGGCTCCAATTAGCATCCTTTCATTTGTAAATGTGGCCATTGCCTGAGGAATCTGCAGGGGGGAGTAGAGAATTTAGTTATGTTTTTCTTTTAAAAAAAGATGTGAAAGAAGTGGGTTCAAAATGACTGACAACTATTATATACAAACTATTATATATTTACTATTAGAAATAAACTATTATATACTATAGTTACTATTATAATTAAACTATTATATATTATAATTACTATTAGAATAAAACTATTATATATTATATTTACTATAATAATTAAACTATTATATATTATATTTACTATTATAATAAAACTATTAGATATTATATTTACTATTATAATAAAACTATTATATATTATATTTACTATAATAATTAAACTATTATATATTTAATATTATAATTAAACTATTATATCATAATTACTATTAGAATGAAACTATTATATATATTTAAAAACAAAACAAATTAATTGTGTGGATCCACCTCAACAAAGGTCTTGTAAAAGAGTGTAAGCAAAAGAATGTAAGCTGCTCCTGAGTGTGTCTGCCCACCCCCCAGCTGCATTGTTGTGCAGGGGATATGAATAAGGTTGCTAACACCTTAGCAAATTTGCAAGCAGCATTTTGTGCTGTGGGGGATAAATAGGTGACTGCTTCACCTATTTTGTTCACAAGAAACAAAATGCAGAGAAGGGTCACCACTCAACGGGCATTGGAACTGATCCTGAGCAACATTAACCCTTGTGACTCAGATGGAGAAGACATAGTCCCTCAACCGGATTCGGACTCTGAGCTGTCTTCAGGTTAGATTTTTCAAATTACCTATTTTTATTCCCTGACTCTCTATTTTATTTAGAACCAAAACAAAATGTTAATTTGAAATTATTTATCTTGCAGATGAGGAGACTCCTCCTCTACCAAAAAAGAGCTCGGTTGGCGAGAGAGCCGACAGAGACCGCAAAAGATGGCACTGTGTGGCGTGAAGTACAAGTGGGGAAACGTCTCCATTTCACCCCAATAGAACCGTACCCTACAGGTGGCGAGCCCAGGGCTAAGGCCAGACAAAGTGTCCGGAGTCGCCTTCAGAGCTTCCTCTGTTTTATCACTCTTGACATGCTTCGTAGCATTCAAGAATGGACTACTCAACATGCACGTCACACGGAGCAGGTGGATTGGTTCATGGATCTCCCGGAACTAATGGCATTTATTTCAGTCATTATCTTGCGGGGGGTGACCAAGGTTCCA
>JAVLVB010000459.1:679705-701509 GCA_032876305.1 Orestias chungarensis | reverse complement strand
CCGGAGTCGCCTTCAGAGCTTCCTCTGTTTTATCACTCTTGACATGCTTCGTAGCATTCAAGAATGGACTACTCAACATGCACGTCACACGGAGCAGGTGGATTGGTTCATGGATCTCCCGGAACTAATGGCATTTATTTCAGTCATTATCTTGCGGGGGGTGACCAAGGTTCCATCACTACGTGACAGCTGGTCAGCACACCTGGCAAACCCAAGGATCATTGCAACTATGGCCCGGAACCGCTTCCAAGACATCATGCAACACCTACGCTTTGATGACACGTTCACACTCAGTGAGTGAGCGGAGACCGATAAGTTTGCTGCAATCTCCGATGTGTGGAGATCGTTTGTCACCAACTGCATCGCATCCTACAACCCTGGTCGACACATCACTATTGATGAACAGCTTTTCCCATCAAAGACTCGCTGCTGTTTTCTGCAATACATTGCAACAAAACCAGGCAAGTTTGGCATCAAGTTTTGGGTGGCTTGTGACTTGAAATCAAAGTACATCTGTAATGTCCTCCCATATCTTGGCAAGGACCCCAGTCGTCCCAGCGGGGAGAGACTGTCCGAAACTGTAGTGATGAGGCTGATGGAACCATTCATGGACAAGGGCAGAACTGTAACCACGGACAATTTCTTCACATCATTGTCACTTGCACAACGACTGCTTAGCCGGAAAACCACAATCCTCGGCACAGTCAACAAGTGTCGTCGGGAAATTCCTCAATCCACTAGACAGATGGACCGCACTGAATTCACCACTCAGGTGTTTTCAACCATTGGTGCCACACTGACAGTGTATGCACCCAAACGAAAGAAGGCCGTCTACATTCTCAGCAGCATGCACAGCGTGGTTGAGACTGAGGATACCAACAAAAGCAAGCCAAACACGGTCACACAATACAACCACACAAAGTGCGGTGTGGATGTAATGGACGAAATGGTGCGGGAGTACAGCGTGCGTGCAGGAACACGGAGATGGCCAGTCGCCGTGTTCTACAACATGATTGACATGGCAGCACTGAATGCGCATGTTCTTTATCAGGCATGCACTGGGGTGCAGGAGAGACGGGTGGACGTCCTGGTTGAGCTTGCAAAAGAGTTAGGTGACTCTCATGTGAGTGAAAAGAAGGCACGCAAGGAGAAACTCCTTCGGCAACAACCTTCCACACCCAGCCCTGGCAAAAGGGCGAAGTGTCAGGTCAACCATCGATGCACGAACAATTGTGCAACTGAGAGATGTGTTGACTGCTACAAATACACGTGTGGCAACTGTACCAGGGACATACCCAGGCAGTGCCAGGTATGTTCCGACAGTGCAGACAGACTGCTGAGTGAGTGCTGAAATGCTAGTCATGCCACTCACACACACACACGCAGCCCCCCTACTGCAGCCTATTGTAAATATGTGTGGAATTGTTTTATTCCTTGTATTTTTATTATTATTTTTATAACAAAAAATAAAAAGCATGGAAACAAATAACAGTTGTTCTTTTATATATTTTTCATACTGAAATTTCAGTCCTCTTGACTTAGACACAAATGCTTCTGGTCATTACTCACAGCTGTACCTTGCTCTAAAATTTCTAATTCTCTATTTAAAATATATACAAAATGATTCATTGTTTCAGTGCTTTTTTACTCAAATAAAACTAAACTAAATACAATATGTATAGTTTTTATATTATCAAATACAGTAAACTGAATAGAACTAACTAGAAACTAAATAGCTAAACTCAATGGAAAACAACAACCTCCTGTGGTGCGACAGTAATGGCCTTATTTACAGAACAAAAGACGGTGATTATAGGATGTTAGCTAAAATCCTTCAGGTCATTCGACCCGTATCTGTATTCCAAAGTAAGGAATGTTAAATGACCCCTCTCTGGGACTTCTAGTGTTAGAAAAAGTAACATCCTTTAAAAAAAAAAATCTTGCTAACAGAGAACGAAGATACAGAGTTAAAAGGAGTCTGTTGAGTCTGCTCTGAATAATAATTCTTCCTAAAAGTCTTATATAGGTTCCGGTCAGCAAATTTCACGAAACAGCAGGATTTCAATGTTTTTGTGTTTCTTCCAAGGGTTGATTGGCCTACAGGATTCAAGTTGTGGATTGTTAATCAGGATGGACAGTCGTGTCATTGGCCTTTTTTTTAATCGAAGGAAGTTGTGTGTGATGCTAAATATAATAACTTTAATCAAACACGTTTCTAAGTATGGGAAAGTAACACATGGTTCAGTTCTGAACATCAATTATTTAAAGGCATTTGGAAAACTTTACTAACAAATGTTAAGGTGTTAAAACATTTATATATGGGAGACCCAGTGTAACCACCTGGGAAAAAAAGTACCTTATAAATAAGGACAATTTAAAGCAACCTAAAAAGAAGCCTTTAAAGTAGGTGTAGAATCAAATCTTAGGCTAAAACATATTTATTCTGAACACCTTTGCTTGACATCCTTAGTTTCGGTTCTTCTCTGATTTGTTCTAGTAGTGTGGATGCCTTTCAAAAAAACAACAAAAAAAACAACAGGATTGTCCTCTCACCATTAAACCAGTAGAAAGAAAGAAACTCTACGTGTTTACGACTCCAAAGTCTTTGAAGATGTCAAAGTAAGGCAAAGAAATCCGGTGAAGCAAGTTTGTAAAAAATGTATTCTATGTGGGGAAAGAAAAAAAAAAACATCTATCTGTGTTTCCAAATGATTTCATGAGAAATTTCTTTTAACTCAATCAGTGTGACGCCGATGGCTCAGTGAGGACATGTTACCCTGCAAAAATGTAATTTCTTTTCCATTTTTCATTTGTGGAGTAGGTACTGTGTCAAGATTACGCATCAGGTAAATTTCACAGTTTTTAGTTTAGAGTACAAAAATTCTCTGGAGTATTCATATTTTCCATCTGATTTTCTTAGTATATAGTCATAATATATTTGGAAAAACTGCTTATGTTGCTGCTGTGACATAAGAAATATATGAAACTATGTTAATAATACAAAATAATTAACTTACAAGAGGTCCTTATCATAATGAATCAAATGTATTTGAAATGCGAGTGAACAAAATAAACCTTAAAAAAAAAATGTCCTAATTTATTCATCAAAAACATATTTCAACATTAGGCAACAATCCAGCTTTAATAGAAATAATTTTCAATTTTGTGATAAAGTGGATGGCAACTGCTTGATGCCAACAAAAAATATATAACATGTGGCTGAAGGAAATGTACGCGTTAAAAACGGAAAGAGACACATTGAGAGTGACATTGAACAGGGCAGGGCCAGATACAGAGCAGCAAAAAGAAGAAAGGCTTCCCTGGAGACAGAGAGGTAGATCGACAAGGGGCTTTGAAAATGAAAAAAACGGACAGAGGGAATGAATTGCTGTGAGAGAGCAAGAGAGACTGGGAATAGGGGTAAGACCTAAACTTTATTTGCTTTAATCCAAACTGTAATAGAAAAAAAAAATCCCTGATACATGAAGTTCTTTTTGCAGAGCAATATATACTTACAAAGGAGTTGAAATGACACAAACCTGCTGGAAAGTTACCTTTCTGAACACAATAATGGACATCTGGTGGGTTGGACATGTGATTTGGACACCCTATGAGAGGTAATATGAAGGCCATTTGAGAGATTTGGGATTTTATTTTCAGCTTCTGCAGAAAGTGATTTTCCACTGTCTCAATGTTTTTTTTTAAAAAAAGTCTCGGTATGTTCCTTACTGTACCATATCTCCCTCTCTGTCTGAAGCCTGGAAAAACAGAAATGCTGTCAGAGCAAAGAGGCTGAAACAACATTGCAACTCACAGTTAAAAGAGAAAGACAGGTGGGAATAGTGAAGGCTGGGAGTGCAATAAAGTTCACACAATATAGGATGTTGGTTGGAGATTATGTTCAAAATATTCTTCTCTTCAAAGTTAAAAACCTTTGGGGGCAATGACTGGACCGTGGTTCAGCTGCTTTCTGTGGCTACTCTAGCTGGGCTCCATCTCTGCAATGATGCACAGCTGAATTATGGGAGCATTCTTTCAAGAATAGACCTAAAGTGGACAACTAGTGAAGATATATTTATAATTCACCAGACAAAGGAAATAAGGAAATCCACTACATGAAGACAGTTTAGTTTCAGTTTCAATAGTTAAAAATTTTAAGTCTATTAATTGAATGTTTTTTTAAAATATTTTTTCAATTCAATCGAAAGAAAATGTATAAATGTCAGTTTTTTATCTTTAGGATAAATGGCACATTGTAAAAAGTTAACATCAAATATGGTTTGCATATATATTTGGCATAGCATAAAAATAAATCCTTAATATCTGTAATCCCTGTCACTCTAAAAACTATATTAACTACATTTTATCAATAATCTATTCAAACAAAAGATGAAATCAATCCAAATAAAACAATTCATACTTATCTAAAAAGCTGTCTGGTAAAAGGTTTTTATCTCCGAAAACCAACTGCATCAAATCATTGTGTTTCATATATGTTTAATGAATGATCATGAGGACTTCCATATTCATATTTTTGCAAGAGAAAGATGCAGTAAAAATATTTTATAACATATTATACATGTTTACCTGCCAAGCTGTTTTGTCATTAAAGTTATAATATCAATTTAAAGAATTACTATATTGTATATTATATTATTACAGCAACATTATTGGTTATTATTATTTATTTGTCATTCAGCTTTATTCGATGTGAACACAGGTAGTTATCTTAAAGGACCAAAAAAAAAAGGGGAATCCAATTTAAAACTACATCTACTTCAGGTATTTGAAATGCTTTTCAAACTCAAAACTCAATCTTTATTGTTCAACGTACAAATATAGTTTTTAGTGTAGATTGTTGAACAATTTTTTGAACAATTAAAAAAACAATTGCTATCCTTTTGCTGCTGTGACCCTGAGAATTTCCCCACTGTGGGACTAATAAAGGATTACCTTAGGTTTAATTAAATTAAACCTCTTACAGCATAGCTTTTTTGTGTGTAATTTTGCAAATACTTCTATAATGATTATGAATTTTGGGTATTTTAATCCTTGATTGATTTGTCAGTTTGACAAATTAAACAGCAATGTGGGTGGCAATAGTCTACAGTGTTTTTATATAGTTTTGGGGTATTAATGTTTCACAGAGAAATGTTTCAGTGATGTGTACGGTTTTACTCCTTCTGAACTCATGTTGTTCCTTAATCTCTGTGAGTGTACTCTCTGCCAGGACAGTTTTTCACTATAGCACACGCACGAAAGACAACAAGTGCAAATGAAGCTTACCTGTTCAGCGTGAACCACTTTCTTTCTTGTTCCCCCTCTCTTGTGTTTTTCCACATCATGATTACTCAAAACAGGCCTGAGCTTCAGCTGCATTTTTTATTTTTTACAAAACTCTATGCCATCTTTTTAGTCAGTCTACTTTCGTTGCAACTCCATTCTTCATTCCTCCTTGTGTTTAATCTTTCTTCCTCGCCCTCTCCGTTCTCGCCTGCAGCGCCCTACAATGCAAACACAACCTGTTCTGAGGGGAAGTGAATTATTGAAGTCACCGCTGCTGTTCCCCATGCGCAGAAGTGGGCCACAGAGGAAGGATGCAGGCGGCAAAGGGATGGATGAGGGTGGATGAAAGAAACAGAGACGATAGATTTGTGGGGAGGGATCGATGAGTAGGGGGGTTCAGGGTTCAAACATGCAGACAAATCTTATTTCGTTTACATAGCCCCTTACCAGGTCAGCTGTATGGAGACATAAAGACACAACTGGGGATTTTGTGAAAACCCTTTTTTGATATTTTGGTTAAAACATGAAATTGGAAACGGGTTGAAGGGTAAAAGTAATGATTTTACCTGACACCCGACGTCGTCAGCCATTCAATTTGTCAATCTGTCTGACAGCAGCTGTCTGTTTTTTTCTGAGTATGTTTTTTTTATCGCCTGTTGATCTCTTTACTTTGAATAAATCAATGTGAAAACTACATTCTCTTGTCAAAACATTCTAAAAAGAATCTCTCTGAAAAAGTATTCATACGCCTATAACTTTTTCACATTTGTTGAATTACAGGCTCACATTTTAATGTATTCAAGTAAGGTTTTTAATCTAACAATGCAAAGTCTTAATGTCTATAATGTCTACATATTGTCTGTCCTGCTAAGTGGTTCCAAATAAGATATAAAGTATCTAGATCTGGGCATAATTCTATAAATGTGTCATGGAGAGCAAAATTGGTGGTGTCAGTATTCCACTTGCAGGGCGACCATTATGTTTATGGTTGCGGTGGTTACAAGCTTGGCAAAGGCTCGAATATTGTTTGTCGACTTGGTGGGGAAACAGAAATGACGGTCAATGTAACTCCTGATGTTAAAAAAAAAGACCTGTTTAAGTTCAATACTGGAAGCAACATTCAACTATCTACAGGTGCTGTTTAAGATCAAGTTTTACACACAGTTACTGCTGTCTGCCTTTACTATGCATTACATTTTCCTTTCAAATGTTTTATATTAAAAATAAGTACATATATTTTTGGTGCAATATCCAGTGTCCCCCTTGGTCCACCAATGATTAAAGTAATAAAATGTGGGTGTGACCCGGTAGTCTGCATGATTAAATGCAGCAACAGTGTATTAATGGATTACAAGCACAATGAACACACATGTCATGCATTTTGAATGACTGCCATGAACCTTTTTATTTAGTTTTGTCTCATCAATGAAAAATCACAGATGTCCCATCATGTTTTAGTCATCAAAGATCCATGTTTACCTCGTCATCGTTCCGTTGTCCTCATGACAAAAAAAGGTTCCTCAACGAAATCATTTCATCATCATCATCATTCACGAAAAAAAACAGTTGTGCATAAATTAAGGAGAATTAGGAGAATTCTCTAGCATCTCTATCCATCTAAATACAGACATTTCCCCCCATTGTTATATAATATAACTAGAGCTCAGTCAGAATATGAAGGTAGCATCTGTCAATTTCAGTTTTTAAGTCATGCCATGGATTTTCATTTTGTTAAACCTTGGACTTTTAACTAGGCAGAGAGAAATATCTTTCAGCCTCCAACTGTTGTTCTTCCTGGATTGTCCCTTTATCTAACTTTATCAACCTTAACATTAAGTCTGGTTAACTTTCTCGCTGTTGCTGAATAAAAAATCCCAACATTACAATGCTATCATCCTTCTGTTAGTTAATGTTCACTGCTTGTACATGCATGTAAAGCAAATAATGAGTCTTAATCCCTGTTTTGATGAGGAAAAAACATTTTAACTCACTCATATGGCTTGTGGCCAACTGCAAAAGGTACATATTTGCTTCTTTGGTGACTCTTTCATTCGTGCTACCCTCTGTCCATTTATAGGTTGTAACTTGAACGTTTCTCTGGCAGTTTTTGTACCCTCATAATATTACTTTAATGCTTTTTCAGCTTATCTATATACTTTGTCCTCATGAGGCTGTCTGTTAACCAAAGTCCTGTAACTACTATAAGGCCTTCAGAGTTGAATTTACACTAAGAATTCAGATGACGTCTGTGTGATAACTTTTAGTTGTAATGAATTTCACATTTTAGTTATGAATTGAACTGAATGGCACTACTTTGTGTTGGTCAGTCACATGATACCTAATTCCCGTACATTGAAAGTGTTTTGAATTGATGAAAAAAATAGTGTATAAAAGTAAATCAAATTCCTTTACGTTCAATGAGCAGATTAGGTAAGTTATCTCTCATGTCCACATATATACTTGAGTGCACCAGTATTTATTGTTGTTAGACCTTTTCAGATGGTTTATTTACAATCTCTGGACCTTTATACAGTATCTGGCGCATGCTAGGAGTGCCCCTAACCAATTTCTTCTTTTCAGCTCGTTATCATGGTTGAAATGAGTCACAAAGTAGAGGTGTAAAAGCAGAAGATTATGCACTCACCATGTAACTTGGTGTTACCTCATCTGTTTTCTCTCCACGTACCCTGGCCACCAAAAGTTCAGTCAATAGAAACATGCTAACATGAGACTAATAGAGAAATCTTATGCTGTTCTCTAGCTTTGAAGCCCTTCGAAAACACCACTGTTAACAGATCTTTAGGATTGTTCGTTTATGCTTTTATGCATCAGATTGCTTTACACCTTAATTTCCCACAGCTCTAGTTAGTCCCGAGGGTTTAAATAAGAGGGCTTACACCAAAGAAGGAATAGTTATACCATTATTTGGAGAAATTTTCTTGAACTGAAACATCATATATTATTTTGCCTGCAGCTATTCAGGAATCTTGAAAACAAAACAAAAAGATGCCTAAAAGCTAATTCTGATGTAGGAAGTGCATGCAGTGATAGATAGGGCAATAAAATTGGCAGACCAACAAACTAGGCCTTTCTGCGATATTTTTTAATTATTGGCATTTGCCTTCACCAGAACAGACTTAGCCAATAACCAAGGATGAGTAAGAAACATAGTGTTGATGTGGCTATAAAGACAGTAAAAGTGTGAGAAGTGACAACAAAGCCTTCTGCCAGTGGAACAACCACCGACAGACCTCAAAGAAGGACACCTCTGTGCTACTGGCTTATTTAAAAAATATGTCTGTCATTTATAACTTCAATCAAACAATCAATATATTCTGCTCGATTTTTATACAGACTAGTGGAACACAAGGTGCATTATAATGGGCAGACCAAGTTAAACATACACATTTTAAATGTTCAAACTGAGAAAAATAATACAGAAGGTGTGCTGGAACCTACAGGATTGTGTATCTGAAATACTGTGCTTGGGTACCCACCGTCTAGTGAGCATCAGCAACTATCAAAGATGGAACATCCAAGCTCCAATAATATATCGGCAAGATGACCCCAAGGGACAAAACACTTATTGTCTTGGACAAAAAATAGACACAGAATGTTACCTTGAAAGATAGCTAAATTAGCTGCTATGACCAAATTATCAAGAATAAAGAATCTGTTTATTTATATAGTGCCAATTTACAACAGATGTCGTCTGAAGGCACTTTAAAAGAAAATCAATTAAAATCATAGATACATCATTATAAATCAGTTTGAAAAAGTTTCCAATCAAAGGAACCCCAGCAGATTACATCGAGTCATTGACTTGCAGCATTCACCCCTCTGGAATCAGCAGACCAAATTGCTGTAAAGTCAATGACAACGCAAGCTACTGTGGCTTGTGTTGTCATTCACTTTACAGCAATCCTGCATACTGAGGATGCAATTAGCGACAGTGGAGAGGGAAAACTCTCTACCACCACCAAATTATACCACTGGCTAGAGATTACTGGAATGACAGACAGCATAGAGGCAGTGATCATTGCTGCACAGCACTAGTCCTTGAGCACCAGAACAACAGAAGCCCAGATCTACCATACCACCATACCAGGGAAGATCCTAGCTGCAGGCTGCGCAAAGAGACCCCAGAAACAATCCAAAACATACAGAGACATCTGTAAAGGGGAAACAAACTAAAGACTGCCAGGTCAAAATGGGAATTATCTCCCTTGGTGTTGGAGAGCAACTGGGCTAATATCATGTGGTACTTCTAGATTTAACCTGTCAAAAGGGTAATGGCCAACCAATGAAATTGTGACCATTGATAAGCAGCAGAGGACACTTGTTTTGATTAATTTTTCCATGTGAAATGATGGAAACATCCGCAAAAGGGAACAGTACAAACTACTAAAGGCTGCTGCTCTTCAGACCCATTTTGATAAAATTCCAACACTTAAAGCAGAGACCTAATGAATTCAGAGTGAGTGTAGTATTTTGAGCAAGGTGCCGATATATTTTATCATTTCATTTCTGATATTGCATGTTATTCTTAAGCAACCACTCTCTAATGGCCGTTAATGCATGCATTTGCTTCCTGTGACAGTGTGGTTCCTTCATTTTAACCCTTTAACTCCACGGTTAGAAATGGCGATGAATCTGTGTGATTGTTATTTAATGTGAAACTCACTTTCAAATATAGGGTTCATAATTCATGCATGTACCGATCATTTATTCATAATTAACTGTTATGTCTTCCCTCAATTTCATAATTGGATGGCGTTAGATGTACTGGTAATTCGGAGTTCATGTGCTCGTCTGTAAATCCACTGTTAATTTGGTTCTTCATGTAAAGTTGACTACTTAAATGCGACTTCCATTTTAGCTTAATGCACTCCCTAACAGCCCTATAGAGGACAAAAGCAGTAAGTGTAAAAACGTCATTCAGTCTGTTATGGCCTATTGTATTGCATTTTCCTTTTAAAAATAGGTATTGAAAACAAGAAGCAGATTACTGTTTCATTTTTGCTTTAAAATACAAAAAATAACATGAAACGTTATAAGATATCAATTAAAAAGACAGCATAACTAAAAAATGCTTGTTCGCTGATATTCTGAGACCAGATGTGGCCAAAATGGGCAAACGTGACTAGTTTGCAGGTCTTGCATGAAACTCTGTTGCCTGCAAAGATCAGTTTCCTCCATCTCAGGGACGAGCACTGCAGCCAGAGAAGCAGATCGACAATCTTTACATAACGTCTGATCAATTTGATCATAAAACTGCAACTCTAGGTTGTTACTTTATCTTTTAATGTACAGTATCTGGTAACAAGAAAAAATAAAAACAAAATGGAAAGTAAAAAAAAGGTCTTTCTTTTTTACTTAGTTTTGTGGTTTATTTGTAATTGCACAAAAACAAACAAGCAATTGATGAGATTGCAATTGGCTCCTTGCTCTAATAAATTACATTACAATGCAAAATATGATGCATATTTGAGGAATTAAACATGTTTTTAGTTCCTAATATTTGATCATCAGTGTCTAAAACAGTCAGCTCTGACTGATCTTTTAAACACACTGTACCAGTGCGATAAGGACTATACTTATTTTCTGTTAAATAATAAAAACAATGTTGCTATGAAAGGTGAACCGAGTATTTGCCTGAGCATACAACGTGTAATGGGAAAAGGATTTAACCAATCGTCTTATGTTTTGGGTCAGTTGTTATGCCCATCATAAACAACTATCCTTCTGAATTTGGAGAAATGTTTTAATTATTTTTTAAATGTTGCACGACTGAAAGGCAAATAAACTCTGAAGTAGTGATAGTGACATGGTGATTTGTCTTGTTGGGAAAAAAATCTGGATAAATTACCTGCTGTAATTTAGAGACCTAACAAACTAGCACTGTATCAGAATCCGGAGGATCGTTCTTTAACGTCTGTAAGCCATTTAAACTATCAGCACTATTGTCCTACTGTCAAAGACGTCAGAAGTACGTCCGCCTACCTCCGCAAAAGCTAAGAACAACATTGTGGTGCAACTGGAATTGTCGCAAAATTTCCATGTGGGTCATTTGAAGGTGGGGCAGAGATGTTTGCAGTCATCTAAACTTTATCTAAAACCCTTTAAAGTCCTTATTGACTTTCCTAAAGTATTTAAACAAAAATAATCAGACTGTCTTGTGCATTTGTAAGAAAACATACTACCTCGCTACTGTTAATGTGTTAATGAGGTTCAGTAATATCAGTATCTATTCCAGCAGGGGGTGTAACACATAGGATGTAGAATATTTCTGTTCTAATTTTGGATTAGAAATCATACTAATCAAGGGTTTTTGTGCTTTAAAAAAGTATAAATGCATAATGAAATGTAAAACAGTCCTTATGCCCCTTCAGCTCTTGGTGCTCTCTTTTTACACCTTTTTTTTTAGGTCCAATCAGGGATGTTAAGCCCTATCGCCTGTATCCACCCGCTACACTCTACCAAGTTTGAACTGCTCGCAAGTGCTATAGCACTTTTAAATTGGACACATAAAGTTCAGAAGATCTTAATTAAACAGCTCCAACCCCATGGGCGGACTGGGAGATTTTTTCAGGCCAGGAGTCAGTCATGTAACCAGGCCACCCTGGGCTTGCCATGCATGCATGATCCCACACATACATCTTCACACCCACACCTAAATGCATGGGCACAAGCAAAACGCATTTGTTCCAAATAAAAGGCCATCTATTAGACATACTGTAACTTCTGAGGTTGTAATATACAGCGACGTTACTGCTGTTAATGCAATAGTACTAAGATTATAAAGATTTTACACAATAATAAGTGTCTAAGTTAGAGCTTTACAGTCAAATCATGTAAAAAATCTACTGCCTCAGTGGCACATTATCATACCAGGGAATACTAATGAACTCCAACCTACAGTAAATCCAGGGTTGGAATACACAAATGTTCATGTTTGATCTGGGACACATAACAGCAAATCAGCTGCAGACAGAAATATTTAACAACACAATCACTTAATAGAATAACACCAAATGGCCAAGAAAGCTATTATTACAGTTGAGAGCCATTTACTGTATGTCTATGCTAGCGTCTGGTAGTGTTCATGTGTTGTTGCTCTACTGTAGAAATGGTTTTGTAACTTCTCCCAAATGCTCTACTTCTCCTGAAGTACCAGCAAGACTGGTGTCATCACCATCACCACCTTTGAATAGCAAACATATGTTTACAGTTTTTCCATAAACTGTATTTCATACAGTAAGATAATGGAGCCTGTCTCACTGATTTGGCCTTGTACTCATATAGATGATAATGGTAAGATTGTATCAGATTAGCTGGACAAATAAATAATTTAATAAGTAAATAATAATAATAAAGTGGCGTGTAAATCAGTGATTTTAACATGCCAGTCATTATTTAAAGGCTAAACTTGTATATGCTCCATATTTACACTCTAGACTGAATGTGTGCATCCTCAAGTTCCTTTAGGCATCTCCGTTTAAACTTTAAACACAAAATGTTGGTACAAATATATTACTAAAACAGAAAAATATAAATTTAACCTTGAAATAATATTTGTACCAACATTTTGTGTGTGCATGTTTTGTTTTTGTTTTTATATCTTACTTGTAATCTTTATTTTAATGGCAACAAGGGGGGACAGAATAAATAAATCTGTTACTTTTCTGCATTTTTCCGCGTCCTCCTCCTGCGCCTTTCTCTTTTTGTCTCCCTCTCTGCACCTTTTACCCCATCGGGAGACCCGAGTCGCTTCTCCTCGGCTCGCTCGTTCCGCCAGGTTCCGTCAACAGACACACGCCACGCCCCTTCCTCCACACCTGTGTGGTTGATACGACTTTTGGGGCAGCTCTTAATCGCAATAAACCAATCATCTTTCCCTCCTCACATGCTGCTGGCCTGACTGCCTCTATGGCTTGTCCCGGCCGGTGCTTCGGGAAAACTCCCGGTCCTCCCTATGGCCAGTCCGGGCCTGTCCAACCCTGTCAGAATAAATTGCCTTTGAGATGGAATTTCTCTCTTTCTGTCTTCACATGCTGCTCACAGCCGAACTGGGACATATGTAAAGCCTTTCGCTGACTTGGGGGTGTTGGTGTCTTTACATAGTACTAGATCACAGAGGCTGGAGGGGGTAACAAGGTCAGAGATTTCTTCTTGGCTCTTTCGACTAATCATCCTCACGAGTAATCATCCTTTTATTTTCGTCCAATGACTAACAACAAAAATATAGTTGATATATTTTAAATAGGAAATTTTACACCACCTGTTTTGCTTTTTGTTTTATTTTCCCTAAGTGCTACAAACTAATATTTTTTATTTGATATAAAATAATTTGGTAGCTGCATATAGCGTAAGCTGGGCATATTGTTGTCAATTTGGTACATGAAAAAATGTCTTTATTCCTAATTTTTTCAAGAATCAAGAATCAGTTTAATTATATAGAGCCAATTTACAACAGATGTCGTCTGAAGGCACTTTACAAGAAAATCAATAAAAATCAAACATACATCATAAACAAATTAATTTGAAAATGTTTCCAATCTAAGGAACCCCAGCAAATTGTTACGGGTCATTGACTTGCAGCATTCACTCCTCTGGAATCAGCAGACAGAAACAATGGCTTGTGTTGTCGTTGACTTTACAGGAATCCCTCATACTGAGCATGCATGTAGTGACAGTGGAGAGGAAAAACTCCCCATTAACAGGAAGAAACCTCCAGCAGAGCCAGGCTCAGTACAAGCAGCCATTTGCCACGACCGACTGGGGGTTTGAAAAGACAGAAAGCTAAATTAGAAGCACAGGATAATAATCCCCAAGATTTTTTATGGATATATTAAAGAACCACACTAAGTTACTCTGCAAGGAGAAGTGTATTCCTTTTTCAGAAAGTGCTCTCCGATCACCATTTAGTGCACACCTGACCTCTTTTCTGTGGAGCTCGGCATGTAAACAGCCAACTTCTTGCTAAAAATCTGAAAGTTCATCTTTTCTCAGTTAAAGTGTGTTTCCAAATACATAAAACCTTTAAGCAATACTGCAACATTTCTAAAAAAACCATGTTCATGTTTAGTAACACTTTTTAAATATAAAACATACACCACACACATGTTCAAGTGAGGGTTACCAACTCTCCACTGGACACATTTCATAAACCAAATAGTGAGTTACTTGTGATGCGCCAGGAGGAGTGTATCATAAGGAGGAATGTAGATTAAGGGTCCATCAAGCATATCGACTAAGAAATTCATACAAAATACACACAAGCAACTGTACATTCAGCCATGCACACACATTATTGAATGAGAGCAGGCAAGGCTCCTCCTTATGTTGTGGTTGTAATAGCCTCATTACTCAATTTGAGCTCTGCTTATACTTTCAGTGAGCCAAAAGGAGAAAAATAAGAAGCTATTAAACACACATCCAGAAGAACACAGTGCACATATACACTGACACACAAATTCCTCTACATATCCTTCTTCACCTAAAGACTTTTCTCCCAGCCTCCTGCTGCTTGTGACATAAAGGCAATATGTTATGTCATAATCTATGTACCCATGTCTGCTTATTCTGTGTTTATATTTGTCGGGTAAATTCAGCATTCACCCACAAAATATATTCTGAAAAAAACATCACTGTAATATTTATTAGACTATTTGTGTCCTACCGAAAACAAACAAATCTTAATCACTTCACCCTCCTTGTGAGCCATTAGCAGAGGCCCCTTCATCTTTCAGGTAGATTTATACAATGGTGGACAAAGTACTCAAATTTAGCAGTTGCTACTAATGTTTTTTTCCCATTGAATTCATTGAGGTTACAAATTACTGACATTTAAAAATATTCAAGAATTTGAAACTACAAAATCTATTCTCTAATATCAGTAATATGCTTTTTCTGGGTGCTTTTATCAAGTCTTTAAAACCACCTGCTGATTTACTGACATGCATGCCAGCTCGGCTACAAAAAGACTATACTACCTGTAAAAACTAAATCGGGCTAAAATGCAGTAAAAAACAACTTGGGCTGACAAAATGTCCTTCCAGGACACTGATTAGTGGCTTACAGAATCTTAGGTACATTCTTCTTTCAAGCTTGGAGATGATACAAGCTATTTCTCTTTATCCCCAAAATCTATCACGGTTGCTTTCTCCGCTTGAGTTTCTCCCACTGTCTCCATTGCCAAGCTCTGTTTTAACGGCAACAGGGGATTACAAAGCTACGCTCAGCCTAAAAGGAACAATGAGCAAAAAGCTTCCTAAAAATGTAGCGGAGTCCAAATGCAGCAAGATGCAAGTTGTATGTTTCCAAAAAAAGAAACCTATGCCCATAAAAGTACAGTATTTCTGCTGCTGCTGACTTACCTACCCAGTATCTCTACCAGCGTTGTTGTGGTGTGGCTGGTTTCCATCCTCAGCAGTCATTGTTGAGAGACAGGGTAAACCCTGGCAGGTAGTCAGTCCATCACATGGAAACATGGGCAGACACATAGAGAAAAACAGCCATGCAGACATACTTTGATATCTAAGGGGAATTTACAAAGACCAGTTAAGACCAGTTAATGAACAGATCTATGGGGAGAACATGAAGAAAGACCTCAAGCTGGAATACGAATCCAGGATGGTGGATTGATGCAATGCTACTGGCTGTCCTACCATTAATTTGTTCTGCACGAATAATTCCAAAAAGTAAAATCACACATGGTCTCACAATTGTTAATATAAATCCAAAAGAGTTGCATGCATTTCCTTTCAGCTTCTTTACTCTAATATCCCTAACTAGGCAAGACAAATTGAAATTTTCATTTTACATTCCAGTAACAATGAACATTCATACTGTATGATGACAACATGAAACAGGAAAAAATAAACTAAATTGTGAATATAATGTAAAATTGTAATGCACACTACTATTAACAATGCTCCAGTTAATTTCAATTGAAGGAAATTCCTAAACAAAATGGGTTTTTAGCCTTGATTTAAAGGAACTGAGCAGTTCAGCATTTTCAAACCCAGTAAAGTTGATAATAGATGATGAGTAGAACATAAAGATTTAAACTCTGGAAGATTGATGTAACGACTGTCTCTAGTTGTAGTAAAAACGTGAGAAGCAGCATTCTGGATCTGTTGCATCTGCTTGATTGAACTTAAGTCAGATGTGTGAACGCAGTGTTGCAGTAATCGATTAAACAAAAATAAACACATGGGTGAGATCTTGCTTGGACATTAGCCCTTTAATCCCATCATTTTTCAGATTATAGAAGCCTGGCTATATAATGAATTTGCTCAGTGCTTGAATTGCTTTAAACTGTCATGTTGACATCTGCGTAATTATGGAAATTAATCTTTAAATTTGCTATAATCTGAGCAAGCAGAAAAAGGCACTCCTCTAAAATACAATAAAAAAAACTAAAAACTGTTTTTGTCGGCATGCAATTCACACATTATCTGCAAAGTGAAACATGATAGTGGTAGCGGCATGCTAGGCTCTTTACTCTGCAGGAACTGGGAAGCTAGTCATACCTGATGGGAAGAGGGTTGGCGCTAAACAGAGGACACCTTATCATATTAAACATGTGTTTATACATATATGTGTGAAAAAAAAAAATCCTCACTGAGCTGTTGCTGTGAAAGACAGCGAGTCTGGGATGTCTGTTTGGAGAGATACCTCCTGGTCAGATTGGTGGTCTGTCAGAAAGAGTCCACATTTTAGAATCATGTAAACAAGTAGCTAAGCTGGGATTTAATTGAACTAAATGTATGACATGTTCTTTTGGACAAAGAAATATTTTTTAAGCAAGTTTCAATTTGAGCTCAGCAGGCTTTAGGTTTGGGATGTGATGTCATAGTCCACATAAAGTGAAACCAAACTGACTTTTAGCCACTTAGACACTTGATGGTCAAGTATATCATACTCAGTTCGACTTTCACAACAAAAGTACCGCAAGAACTAAAATCAGACGTTCATGGTTATACAGAAATAAACATAGATGGAATGATAAACCTTTTTGGGGAGTAATATGGCATATAATCAAGTATAGCACAGACTTTTGTCATGAAAGCTTTCTTTGCCTGTGATTAGGGATGATAATACAAAACCAGCTTTCAGGGAATAAGTAAGCCACGCTTTAATGAATCCATTTGTCAGTTGAATGATCTCTTTTTGTGAAAGTCATAAGCGTCTTGTCTCTGTGACTTTGATGTTCACATATCTTGTTAATTGCCATGGCAACACGGGCTGCTGCTAAAGTGAGTGTTGGTACTAAAAAGGGATCTATGATCAAACAGATGTGCCACAAAAAGTCAAGTGGATTTCAAGAGATTGTGTTGATACTTATAAAGAAACACTTTGACTGGATGGGTGTCATAATAATGTCCTTTTTTCCCACCAGTATTGGCGCTACTATATACATCATGTCTACCAAGTTTCCACTTTCACTTATCAGAAATACCATTGTTGGTGCAGGGCTTCCCTGCCAGTAGAAAAGCTTTATAGTTACCATCAACCCAACTTATTGACAGAAATGGGGCTATTATTCCCACCACTGTCACCAGATCTGAGTAAAGTCCTTTTAAAGTTGCAGACGGTTGATTATTTTGGTGATTAACCAAATCATCACATAGAGAATATTGAATGCTACATAAACTTTTATGCAATCTGTATCGATACGTAGATGGTGAAAGCATATTTTTTAACCATTTTCACAAACAGCGATTTAAAGAATTTCTCTTTTGTGCTTAAACTTTAACCAGTAGGTAATTTCATATCTGTAGTCATTTTGTATCTGACTTAATTTCATGCAAACATTTTGAATGCTACTGTGTATGATTTTTACTTTTTACCATTCAATGGTTCCTAAAAAAGTGGCCTTACAGGTACAAAACTATTGTGGGAATATGTTGAGGTGAAGTAAACCATTTTCTATGGCCATGTGCCGTAAATATTAGGAAATTGCAAAGGCAATACAATAAAAAAAACAAAAAGAACACACCAAATAAGCATGCACCTAGTCTAAGACAGTTGTCAAACATCTGGCAATGAATGCCTATACGGTGACGGAAGATTGCGGCAATTTTCCAACTTTTGTACATTTCGCTATTTACTTTAACACTCCTCATATTTGAATAAAAGCAAAACAAAACAACGATTTTCACTTTTCCCTTCCGAGCTGCTCTCCGAGAGGACCAAGTGGTCCATTCTCTGTGTAGTATTGGCATTGGTAGATAGTTAGAGGAGGACTTCTCAGCTAATTAACACCCCAAAAGTGAACTAATCAGATGCCAAGTGCTCTAATAAAAATGAAAGTCAGTGGTAAAAAGAACTCTCCGCAGGGGGATAGGAGGCATGTTTGATGATGTGTGTGCGTGTGCGAGTGTGTAGGGTTCAGAGAGAGACTGAGAATATATCACTTACATGAAACAGTAAAAATACATCCATACTGTTAGAACAACAACAAATACATGGAGGTAAAAATGGGTGGAGGAGGTTCACAAAAGGTTATTAAAGTGACAAATAAATGCTGCTGCAGTATAAAGGAATTAATACATTTAGGGTTTGTCTGATTTTTAAGGTTATAATTTTTCTTCTGCATTTTTACGTTTGTTTTATCGCTGTCAGCCAAGTGTGTCCAAGGCTCTTTTATAATAACATTACAAGGCATGATTCAGTTTTTTAATGCAAAATACACAATTTGATCCCCACACAATTTAGCTTGCAAAATAAAAATTTGGCACATCACCACACAAACTCTTACATCTTGTATACTGCACAGACTGTGTATGCACAAATGGTACAAAATAAACCCAGCTGAAACTCTTAATGTTAAACAGAACTTTCCAATAATAATATAACTTAATGTCACTCCACAGTATGAAGACATCTCTCTCACCTGGGCTACTATTGACGCTATAAACTGAAAGGGACATAAATGTCATTCTTTACTGCCTTGTACTTATAGAATATTGACATATCTTATATGGCTCTATGTATATTTTTGGTCCACATGCAAAAGGACTGTTAGTAATCATGTAAACTATAATTATAACAATAATATTTTAAGAAATAAAGATATTTGCTCAGATTTTTTTGGAATCCGGGCCGAAGTATTTTCAGGGGTAACTGAGAGCACTGAAAAGGGATAAACGGGAATATAGAAGTCCAGTGTTCCGGTGACAGACAAATACATCATCCTTATGCAGATAGGAATCACGTATCAACAGGATGAGGGGAACAGAAGAGTATAAATCAGGTTACAATAAAGTTACTGTACATTGACCAACATTACATGTATCTGTAGGAAAAAGTAGGGTTAAATACCTTTCCAAGGGGCACATGGACATGTGATAAGGGGGCAGCTTGAAGGGACCTTCCTGACTCTACCCACTGTGCTACAGCCTGCCCAATTTACAGAGTGACATACCAGAACACCAACATCCTATTGAGGTCAGTATACAAACACTATTCAGAACATGACTTACACACATCTTTGACAAAAGGTTGTCATACTACGTCACAATTTTTGAAGTGACACAAGCTTTAGATGTTTATTATTCTTGCCAGTGGCATCCATTGGTTGAATTTAGATCAGGTCAGGAAGAGCTCAGATCCGCTGTTAGAATCAAGACAAGATAATTTCATTGACACCAGTGAACATATGTGACTGACTTCAAACCTGCGCTGGGGTCTCTTTTTCCAACTCATTAACCAATGTCAGAGCGAATGACACAGAATATGATAACCACATATGGAAACAAGCCAAATTCAAGTTTATAATTCAATGAATACCGTTAAAAGGCACTTTCATTATAAACTTAATTAGTATATTTAGCAAAACATATTTTTTTCTTCTAGTAACTTGAGCAAACTTCTAGACTAGTGCATAAAGATATCTGATATAAATTACATTGAATTACAATAAATTATTGAATAATACAGTTTAATATGGTTTATGATAGTATATTCACAAAATCTATTACATACTATTGTGTATTCTGTACTGTTTTATAGAGAAGCAAGTAATACATTTGAACATTGTTTATTACCTTGAATCCAATGAAGAGCTTTCTCTGAAAAACTTAAAGTGCTGGGAAGTCACTCCTTCAGAGATCTTTCAGATTATCTTTGTAAATCTAAATAAAAATGAAGCATAATAACAATTTCTAAATAGGTTTCAGAATTGTGTAGCCTTGGTCTCCTTTAAAGATGTATTTTATGTAATTTAATATATTTTTGAAATAAAACACAGCTTGCCATGTTTTTCCTAATAAAAAATAACAAAAATATAACCTATCGTAGGTCCCACATGTTTTTAAATGTAGGTTTCAAAGAGTGAAAGTGGACAGTAACAAAAATAAAAACACAAAACAGAATACAAAAACATTAGAGTGTAGAAAAAAGGCAATGCATGCTAACTATAAATAATAAATACAAATATATAGATATGTTTACATACATGTACACAAACACATAAATCCACACGTATATACATATATGAATCCACACAAACATACATTCATACACACAGACACACACACACAAATCTAAACTTAACTTAACACAGAAAAATATTGCACAGCAAACGATCGCTTCCACATTTAATAGACTGATGTGTTTGGTGGATGAAGGCTGGGCCTCGTAGTAAGTGAAAGTTGTACATCTCTGTTAGCTGTAGCTTACCGCCTGCAACGGTTTATATTTATTATTTGAGTTGCTTCACTTCATCCATCATTTACAGAATGTGAACGTAGAATTTCTTCTTTTTGCTGGGTTACATGCCAGCTTTCCTCCTGTCCCAGGCAATGCAAACACCTGTAATTTCCTGTTTGATTTATTGATGTATTAAGTCTTTTAAGCTTCTGCTTACATCCATTTCCCAGGGAGGGAAGGATGGCAGGACAAATTAATTTGTGAAGAGGATTGCCGTGTCCAATCGACGCACCGTCCCACTCACACACCAATACTCCCAAAGTCAGTTGTAAACGCTTGCACAAAGCTGTACAACCATAATACACACATTACGTGAACAAAAAAATAAATAAAAAATTCTACACTACAAGGTCAATTCTGTTATTACTTCAATCTATTTCCAGCAGAGTAGACCTCTCTCACAGGAACTGGCCTATCTGAATGTTTTATCTTGAATAGAAGGGCTTACATGAAACTCACTCCTCCGCTGGGAGCATTCTTTCTCTCAGAGTGTGGGAGAAAGTATGGTTTCGCACTTATGGTTTACATATGCACAGACTCACTGATCTCATTGTCCGTGCATATTCGTCCCCTATTGTCTGTAATATAAAGTCTTTGTTGCATAGTTTCCTATTCCTATCCTATGTTCCCTTTTCACTTTATGATGATTTTAATGAATTGCTGAACTTGTATCTGAAACTGGAGCTCCTGAGAGAAAGGGAAACAAATCTATTTGAGATATACATATATATATATATATATATATATATATATATATATATATATATATATATATATATATATATATATATATATATA
>JAVLVB010000459.1:636762-663901 GCA_032876305.1 Orestias chungarensis | reverse complement strand
CACTCACTCACTCACTCACTCACTCACTCACTCACTCACTCACTCACTCACTCACTCACTCACTCACTCACTCACTCACTCACAAACCGACATATATGTATGCACACTTACATCTGAGAAGGGCTCGCACACTAACTCCTTCTGTGACAACCTCACACCCACTGCTCAGCACTCTGTCACAGCTGTCAGTGGGGTTTGACACTGGCTCTCCTGTCTCGTCATTAGTTTTAGTGAGAGATGTCCTGTCCATTGAACAAAAACAAACATGGCAGGCCGTGACAGATCAATTAATCAGATGGGGCATTTGCCAATAGTTATGTTTCACTCACAAACTAATGAATGTTGAATGCCTTCCGAAAAGTTTCCAATAATCTACGGGCAACTCGTGCAGTCAGCAGCCCCCACCACAGTTTTGATCAATGAATCATCGAAGGCAAATAGATTAATGTCGAAACAGCGACTCTGTCTGACGGTTGATCTTTTTCATAACTAACTGAATTAATGTACTTTTGAGATGAAATGTTTGGATAATTGCGTTAGAACTTGTTTTGCTATTCCACTAGAAACTTAGCACACTTTTCCTCGTATTATTTTCTGAATTTATGTCAAGTGTATTTTTACTTACTATATTGCTGTGTGCGCATTTAATTATTTTTAAATATTTACTACTTTGATATTCAACCTTTGAGTTAACAAACTATGTTGTGTTGTGAAAAATAGTCAATTTGAATTAATATTAAATCTTGTTACTAATAATAATAATAATAAGTTACCAAACACTCTACATTAAGTGATGATTATACTTGTACTGATTATACCTTGTATCCTGTGAAGTTTTATCGCCAGTTCATTTCCTGAACTGGTGATAAACTGCCGACAGTGAAATGCAGGAACATCATAGAGAACTGAATTAACATCCGAAACAAAACATTGTGCTTGGTTGACGGTATATACATTTTAGGGGATTTTAAGTCTTGACAGGTATAAACACAAAACATATGAACATAAAAGATACTATTAAGAGATTTGGAAGAGAGTAATTGTGTTTTTAGGTACCATAAAACAGTGGTACCCAATGCTGCCTGTAGAGTTAAGCAGTAGACACGCTCTGCCTCTGAATCGCTCCTGTTGTGACATGAAGCTGCTGAAGCCTCAGAGGACACGGAGCAGCCACATCCAGTGGAAAGCAGGGATGAGGCAGAATAATGGCTGACACTGTTTCAGATTTCTCACCCTATCTCAGTCCTTAGCTGCTCATCTCGGTCAGTGATTAGAAATCGGATCATTACTCACTAGCCACCGGTCTCTGTTTTCCTTGTCCTTGTTTCGTTTCTCATCTTTAAGTGTTCTTTCATTGTTGATAGGTTTTCCCTGTTTTCCTTGATTGTTACTTGCTCCCAGTTATTTTACACCCAATGTTTTTCAGACACTTTGCTCATATCATTGTACTTCAGCCCTTTTTTCTTCACTGTTTTCTCTTCCTGCTTATGTTTCTTACCACACTGCACTCCTCTTCCTGTCTCCTTCACTTTTCAATCCATGTTTTTTAACTAAATTTTTTCCCAATACCATTTTTTCTCGTTATACTGTCTCTTTTCTTCCTTACCTCAGTCTTTCCTACCTTGTAATCTATCTCTTGGTCCGTCAGACACTTGAATCAGCCGGAGGCGAGAGCTGCCATATGAGCCGCTCAAAGATAGAATAACTAGTGCCGAAAGACATTGAAACAAGTCCTATAGATATAATTATTCAGCATTAACATTAGCCATCAGTATTTTTAGAAAGATATGGTACATTGATGAAACGGTGTGCATTGACTCCTTTGTGTTTAAATGTACTATCCTTTCACAAATCATTTATTCTTTGGATGATGGATTGAAATTTTCTTTGGCTAAGCTTTAGGCTAGAGTATTTTGTTAACTGATGAAAATGCAAACTAGAAAACCGGCATAGAAGGTTAAGAAGGAGGATGAATTAGGCATTATTTTCTCTCAAACAGCAACTGCCAGCAGTGTGCCCTGCAGCAAGCCTCTTAACCCCCAACCGCTTCACTGAACCAACTGAGTGGCCGATATAAAGCCTCCAATTATGGCAACAGCTTTTTAGCATGAGCATGAATAAGAGTTCGATTACAAGCTCAGCATTTACTAAATGAACAGACTTGTGCCAGTTGACTGGATGTTTTGTACCCTACAGCACAAATTAAATCACTTTAAATCATTTATTATGTATATCACACAGGAAACTTGATATTCAGTTGATTTATTTTAGAAGGATTTGCTTTGGAAAATAAAAAGGCATGTCTGCAACACTAAGTGAGCTTATCTAAGACTTACCCAAAGGCAAATAAATCAGAAAACCGATTCGTGGTTTTGCATAAATTTGTGTTGTTGTCACAGTGGGAGAAATTGTCTGAATTACCTTATTTAACGTAAAATCTTTGGATGGACGATGGAAAGACTGAAGAAGCAACTGACTGACTTTGCTTTTAATCATCTTTCCAATTTGCTTTATTCCCATACAAGTCTGTGTAGTTCACAAGCAAAGACGATGCTGTCATGCAGCAGACGCCTGAACTGAAGCTTTCATTGATTGCCTTTTTGTGTAGATTTTATTACAGATTTTTTCTTTTTTGCTTTTGTATATATGATAATGATACTGCACTCAACTAGCAGTGTTGTCTTAGATGCTATGAGATCTATGGTAAAATATAGATATAATTTGGATTTTGCTCTGAAATTTCATTATAATTTCAAACCACAGTGTTTTTGATTTATCACTTAAACGCACAACCTAATATGAAAACTCTGAGATGACTATTTTCCCATAATAGTGAAGTTAAGACATTTTTGGTAATGTGCTAACATAAGTAGACATCAACGGGTTACCGAAGCGCTCATGTTATTACACAACAGAGAATATATTGGGAGCCAAACATTCCTCCTGTTCATTCTGACCCTCGTGTCTCCGGTTGTTATGTGTGACATCCAGCTAAAGTTTAACATAAACAAGCCACCCACTTTCTTTCCCTCCGACTAATAATAACAGTTGTAGAGTGCGGTGAAGATTTGTTCTCACTGTGAATCGATGCTAATCACATCATCATGCGACTCCGTCCCTCATGCTTCTCTCTTTGGCTTCACGCTCCTCTCTGGCCTCTTTGTCCTCGCCTGCTGCTTCTCCTGCTTCATCTCAGACCACCCCTCCCTCCCTCCTGTCTCCCTTCATCAGAAGCCATCTGAGGCTACTTGCACGCAAGCCAGCCCTCCAGAAGGGTCAGCACCGTGCAGAGGCTGATGCTGGAGTTATCACCAACGCAGGGAGCTCCCATAATGCATCTTTCATCCATTATTTCCGCACCAGCTGTGACTGACAATTGTTTTCCACATGTTGTAAGGCATACTATGTGTGGACAAGCAATTTACTGTGGATCAATAAGACGAGCGAGATAACATGTTTTCTTTTGTGTTTTGATCTGATTCTTGCTCAAGCTGCGGTTAGATGTGGCTGAAAGTGGCCTTAATTACAATAGAACCTTCAAAAATAACTTTTTTCCTTTTTCAGGTGCAAATTTCAGTACTCTAAACCTATCTTAATAGGTTAATAAAACAACTTTTAAGTGAAAGATTGATGAGTCTTTTCCATCCTCAAGGGTACCTTGTACAGCCCGTCCAGTGCCATGAGTGGCATATCTTTGCTTGTCGTGGGTCGTTCACGGATACCGGCTCAGTTTAATTGAATTCTGTCTGGTTAGCAATGAATATCATCATATAAACCAATTTAAATCCAAACATATGAACAGGTTTAAAGTCAATTGCATACATTCTGCAGAAAACCTTCCTCTGTATCAGTCTTTACTAAGGCTTTAAAAGTTATTGCTTCACCCCAGCCCCAGCCCTTACATGTGCCTGGACAATTCAAGTTATCAGACCTAAAAAAATTAATTACCTATCTATTTTACAATTATTTTGAGCTATCTGGAAATAATTGTCACTGTAACAACTTGTATCATGCAGCTTTGGTGTTGGAGTCTAATTATTCTATTTCGAGTAATGCAATGTTTTGTTTTTTGTTTTTTATCATAAGGAGCATAACTGAGCTGAAATGACCGAAACAAGCAACTCAATGCCAGGAACACTTGTCAAGTTTAATTGAGTGTTTCAACACTGAGGTCGTTAAGATAATTAACTGCCAGAACATCTTTTGCAAGTCTTTCATTTGAACAAGATACTGTAGGTCAAAGAACACACAACAGTTCTCATGTTTGTATAAAAGGGCCTGCAAATTTCTAGAAGGTGGGATATTTGGGAATCTCTCATAGTTATGTGAGCCGTGTTGTATGGAGATGCCTTAAGTAAGATAAAAGAAGAGTCTTTTAGTTATTTTTGTGTCTGCTGTTTGGTCACTGATTAAATCTTAAAATTTCCAACGTTGTTTGCTAGACACTACAGTATGCCTCAAAGTAAAAAATACATGTATGCTATATCCTTTAATGATCCAGGATAAAATTACTTAAATTGTATCCATCGCTTTGGAGTCATTTTTCTGTTTGTAAGGTAGCTTAAGACGGGCAGTTACCAAACTCAACACATATCTAAGATGATCTGACAGTTCTTGCCAGTTCTTTTACTATTAATCCCATTCGGTTGATTCGTGCTGTAACTCTTTTTAAAGGTCTCTCCACATATTCCCTTGATGTTCGATGTTCGGAGCCCTGACTTCCATGATTAACATGCCTGAGAGTCAGTGGGAGTTACAGAAAATTGAGGGAGACACGTCTGTGAACTTCAGTCTCGTACTGCTTGATGTTCATTAAATTCCTATAATTTTTTAATAGCATGTTGGAGGAAGTGGAAATACAGTTTTCACCAACAACTTTCCAGTTATGACTTTTGAAGTACTTTTTGAAAAGTTATTATTGTTTTTAACAATTTTATTTATTACAATGGGTGGAATGAACTGGGGGGTGGGGGTTAGACCATGAGTCCGTGTTTCTATTGCTTATTTGAATGATCAGCCAGTTTTCACTAACAACTTTCCAGTTATGATTTTTGAACTACTTTTTACGTTGTTTAATATCTTAATGATAATAAATTGGTTATAGACTGGACACCCAAAGTAAACTAATGTCTCTTTGTTCTTGTTAGGCACTTTTTTAATTGCGTGTACACTTAATAAGAAAAAAGGCAAACCAAGTAAAAAAAATCCCAAAAAGAACAAAACATTTTGACCCTGTAATGGTGAAAAAGGTTTTAGTTTTCAAAATTGATATCAGTGTCCCTGCTTAGAAACTGATACAGATTAAACTTTAGCATTCCTGGAAAAAGGCTTATGTTCATGCAGATGCAGGAGTAATGTGATATATTTATTTAACTGAGTCATCAATATATGCTGTGCTATCATTTGTCTACAAAAGAATGACCTTTTGCTGCTGGGACTTTTCTTACTAAATATTTCATGTGTTTTCTGTTTCTTTGTGTCTGTGTGTGCGTGTGTGTGTGCATGTGTTCACAGCTCCAGCTAATGCACAGATCGTGCACTCTGGTGCAGCATGTAACGTCAAGGATGACAACATAAGTGAGAGAATTTACACCATCATGGAGGGGGACACGATGGTGCTGCAGTGTATTGTTAAAGGACACCCACGACCACAGGTAGGCTCCATCCCCACACGCCACAGTTTTTTTCTTTGTGAATAGTTTTAAGCTTATGCTCATTCCTTTCCACCCTTACTTGGACTGTGTCCAGGGAATTCTTGATATATAAAACTCCTATGCTGTTTTATGTATGAAAGTATGTGAAACCTTGTTGGGAACTGGAGTAAAGTAATTGGTTTTGAGAAAGCTGCCGACTTTTATTCCCGAATGGATGGTGATAGTAATACATCCCTTTCCTATTCATTTTCCATCTAGTCGGAATTTTGGGCCACTTTGATCAGACGCCATAGCCCATCTTTTTCAAGAGATTCGAAATTTATGAATGTCTGTCTATCTGATAGTTTTGCTGGTGTGTCAAAATCTCACCTTGAAGCCTGCTATTCATTATGCATTTCCATTTTTTTAGACTCAAACACAGCAAAGCTTGAGGTCTTATCAAGTTGCTGTTGTTATAATGCATGAGCACCTTCGTAAATCTGGCAGAACGAAACTGTGTTCAGATGGTTTGGTTGCTACATGCAGGCACTTAGGGGCAAAGCAAGCTGGTGTTTATGAAAGCTAAAGGTGTGCTATGATTAGAAATGCCCTACCACTGGCTACCAAGATGTCATGATGTACCAATGAGTAATTACTTGTGTTTACCGTGTCAAAGGGGCTCAGTTTGTGCTGAGTCACAGAGTCTCGTCTTTCACTCACCATACAGATTGATTACCTCAGTGCAAAAGCTGCCTTAGGACCTTTAGTTGAACCATTTAATAAAACCATGGCTCTGGCTGCAGTCTGTTGTCATGTTAGCAGCACTGTCACCATATTTGGTTAACACTGAACAAATGGTTTTCAAGAGTTGGAACAGCGAATGTGCTTTCTGACTTTAAAGGTCACAGGTTTAATTCCACAAAACAACTCATTGGATAAATGTGCTCTGTGCCGTTAACAATTGAATTACAGCATTTGCCTTGAGCAAGGTTAACTCTGCCACTGCTAATACTCCATATGTAACATACAGAAATAAAGTTCTAAAGAAGAGCAGAGCAAGAGCAGACGTATGAACATGAATAGACAGCCAGGCAACCAAAAACTGAATGAGGGTTTGTTTGATTTGTACTTTGTAAACTAAAGTAAACTAAAATAATGTTTTAACCCCCACACTCATGGACAACTTTAACAACTTTAATATGACAGGCTGAAAAAAGTTTATGAAGAGATGTGGACCACTAATGAAAAACTTCTTTGTCAAAGGGTTTAATAAAAATGATGCAATACCTTAATCTAGGTCCACTATGAAATATACAAGATCATTTAACACTGAAACATGCAGTGGAAGGATTCTTTGCTTTAATTATTAACAACAAATATTTATGTTTATACGTTTGTTGTTTGACATGCAAACCCACGTGTGACTTTACCATCTGGACTGTATTCTCCCGGAGCATGCAAGGAATTTGATAATTCAAAACATTAAATGGTTAGACTGAACACAGTACCATGGCTTTGTCGAGACTTAACAAATCAATGGAAAATGGTCAAATTTCATCAACTGAACAATAAAAACTCAGAAGAAACGATGAGTCAATTAAGCTTCTCCTGCTGGCTTGACATCCTGCCAACAACTCTCAAAAATTGTTTGCCTTGATATCTTGGTCTGGTGATGAAGTCCTAGAGATTCACCCCCAGAGATACAAATCATAGAATGTCTTTAAAAAAGGAAGCTAATTACGGATTTGTTTACAGTTTACTTCTATTAAAAACTGGAACATTAATTACTCTAGCCTTTATTCAATGCTTGATGGTGAAAACTTTTAATGATTTGTATGATGGGATTTCACAAAATTTCATGTTTATTTTATACTTCACTGCCTTTGTTCTAATGTGTACAGGCAAAGTTGACTTGACTCTTGTAGTACTAAGTTGAACAGCTGTTTACAGCTGAAACACAATAACACAATTATCCCTTAGAAATTCCAGTTTAGACGGACATGATTGCCTTATTTATGTTGGTAAGTAGTTGCTACTGTGGAGGCAACTGAAGTTTTTCTGCTAAATTTCTAAGACGGGGAAAAAAGCTTGATTTTTTTCTGTCAGCCCAAATTCTGTCACCTGTTGCACGAACATATATACTATAGATACAGATACAGATACTATATATGTAAAGTAGGCACTCCTCCATCATCACCAGTAAGAAAGAGGCTGTCAAGAGCATTTGTTGATAGGTTGTCACATATTCACAAAGACAAACCTCCTCTTTTACTTAAACTGAATGTGGGTTAAAGCAGTGCATTGTGGGATAAATAGTTTTTTTTCTTGTACATGTCTCTTAGTTATCTTTAGTTAGACTTAGACTTAGACTCAACTTTATTTATCCCTTGGGATTACTCCTTCAGGGAAATTCTGGAAGTTAAGTCCTCCATGACTAGAGGGACACTGTCTTAGAATCAAAATACACGAAGATCTGTTGTTGATGTTGATTTAACCTTCCAGACAACTCGGCTCTTCTGTTTTAAATGAACTTTTCATTGCCAGAGTCAGAACCTAACATGGGGAAGCAGCATTCAGGTTTTCTGGTACTTTAACCCAAAATAAGCGGAAAAACATTAAAATACGAAAACAATGAGTTCTTTTAAACCAAGGCAAAAAATAAACATTTTATTTTGAGTTGGATTTGATGAATAATATCTGGAACTGCAAGGAAATGTTTTGTGTTTGTTTATTATGTTTTTCTCGTGTAAAGTACTTTTTATTTGCGGTTTTGCTGAAACGTCCTATGTAAATCCACTTGACTTGACCTTCTACCGTCTCGAATTTATGAGCCCAGATTAGTCTTAAAAAGAATGAACTCAGGCAGTCATTCACACAGGCCAATCGAATAGCTCATTACATTTTACCGACAGTTGCATAGTAATGAGTACATGTGAAGCCGGAAAACGCACGGAGCTGAAGTTGGCTAAGTGGCGATTCCGCTCAATTTCCCTACCTTCGTTACATTTAATATTCTCTAGATAGAAAACTACTAAACATAAACACTTCAAACCTGGAGTGGATTGTTCTAAAGAGATTGCAGAATATTTAAATCCAGGTTTGTGATTTGTGAAACCTTTTTCTGATTTGTGAAACTTCAATAAAGGCAAAGTTTCAGCATTAATCCTTTTCCTTAATCTTACAGGACATTCTGTCTGGTACAGTGATGCCACATTTCAGTTCTCAAGACAAGTGTGTTCCAATCATTTTTGATGACAATCAGCAATTGGAAAAAAAATAAATAAAGTACCTGTCAGACCTGCTTTACAGCTACAAAAACATGCTGAAGTCAGGGACATGGTCTCTTTAGACAAAATTAAATACACGCTGAATGTGATGCTTTCGGAGGTAAGTTACTAGAATAGCTTTGTACAAAATGTCAACATTAACTAAATAAATATCTACTTTAATGAAAATAATACTCAAACGCAATGCTATATTCAGAAAAGATGTTTGTTGAAAATCTAATTGTGAACCACATTAAGTGACCTAATTAACAGTAATAAAATGATCTATAAATTGTTTAATTAAATTCAAAAAACACTTTTGTATAATAAAAAAAGATTTAGCCTGCAGGCACTTTACAGAAATAATTTCAATTCAATCGTACATTTCTACTGTTCCAAGTTATAGAACAGTACAGTAGGCTCAGTTAATATCCTCATTTGGAGTTTAAAACGTTTCTTTCCACGGACACCCAGCCGACCATCGAGTCATTTACTAGAAGTACTCACTCCTACTGAATGAACAGGTAGTGACAGCAGAAAATGTCATGCATGCTCAGAAAAAAAGAGAGCAGAGTCATAAATAATATTCAGAAAAAAAGGAAAAGCTTCAATATAATCTTGATTAAAATGTAAAAATTTGGATCTTCATAAAATAGTTTTTAACCTAACATTTGGGTTTTAACACAGGCATCCATAAATGCAATGACTAAAACAAAAGGACTGACCAGGGCTGAGGCAATTAGTAACAAAGCCAAATGGAGGAGAGCTAAGAGAATTAAAGTTATTAAAGCAATATAAGGAAAAAATAAATAAAAAAATAATAATCATGTGTCAAAAACATGAAATCATTGAAGTGATTAGCAACTTTATGCATGTTTTACAGTGAGAGAGAGGAGTTTCACATGCAACTTTTTTATTATTTTAAATCTTACTTTTAATAATGATCAGCATTTGCCGGTTTTTATTTCGATTTTTTATTCTGCTCTTATTATTTTGTTAGTTCAATAGAATAATCCAGTCTAGGTTTGAAGTGTATGTTTTGTAGTTTTGGAGCTGGAGCAGCTGAAGTGTGATGCAGAACCTTAAAAAAGTGCTGAAACTGTGCCTTTATAAAAGTTTCACAAATCAGACAAAGGTTTCACAAATCACAAACCTGGATTTAAATTCAATTGGTGTGAATTTGATTGACAGATTCATCAGCCAATGGTGACGTTTGTTGACTTGCACCGTCAGATGAGTCTCACGAATTCAGCGAGTTTCACAAATGAGAAACGGGTTTCTAATCCACATTCGGCGATTTGTGTGAGACTTTTTGAGACTAATCTGGCCTCATACGAACTGGTCTGCTTATTCTCCTTTTACATCTCAAGGCATTTTACTTTCCAGGAAACTGCTCCCTACATGTTAAAAACTAAACATAGCGATGGCTGAACAGATGCTCAGATCAGTCCTTCTAGAACCAACAACATTTCTGGTAACTTAAATCCCATTTGTTACACAGTGTTCTGTTTTGTTTTACAGTCATCAGGTCTTCTCCAAGACCTTGTAATTTCTAAGCAAATTTAGATTTTCCTGTAAGATTTTCTGATTTACTCGGTTTCAACAAGCATTTAAACAATTGTAAATGGTAATTGGCTTTGGTGAACTAAGAAAATATATGAATAGTCACACAACTTTTACAAAACTACATACAAACCCCAAGCAGTTGAAAATACATCAGTTCACATATATAAAAAATACATATCAAAAGATACATACCACATGTAAACAGAAATAGCAAAAAACATGGCCCCGACCCAGACACTGTTTTATTCATTCTGATATGATGCTAGTGGACACTCACCCGAGAGGAAGACGGCTTTTCTCACCTCACACAATCCCACAAAGATACACACAACTCCTCTGCAGATACCTAATTTCTCTTCATATCTTTCTCTGGAAGTTCATGCACACATTCTCACACAAATGCAGCGCCTTGGTCTGCATAGCAAAGCAGGAGCAGGAGTTCACCACACGACAGCATATGGGTTCCAGGTTACGATTCAGACTATTCTGTGTATGTGTGTGGATATTTATGTGTAGGAGAGCATTGGGAAACGATCGCTTGGTTTTTCTGTGTTTATGTTGAAATATGCCTGTAAAGATGGTGGTATGGAACCTATTATTTTAATAATCTTTCTTAACACACACGTGAAAAAATATATAGATGCATAGGAACATATGATATAATGTAGGCACCACATTTACAGGCATGTGCCTTTAAAAACAAACAGAATCAACTTAATGAAACTTTTATTTCCTCAGCATGTTGGAATATTAATCAATACACCAGACACACACCGAATAACACATACAATACAAGTTCATTTCCCTGGAGCAGTTCAAAGATGCAGGAAATTTTTGCCAGTGATTGCTTATTCTCTGGGTCGGAGGTGGGAGTATATTTTGAATAATGATTGCTGTGGTCACGTTGTCAGAATGTAAAATATATATGATGTGCGCACATGAGACTTACCCTGCCTGTGGGGAAGAGACGGTCGTTTGAGTGAAAGCTTGTGCTGGCAGGCGCACGCGTGGACATGCGCATGTCCGTGTCTGTCAGGGAGAATACGTGCACGCAGTCTCACACTAACAAACAAAGGCCGGCAGAGACAAAGAAAGAGAGAGTGTTATCTTGCTAAGAGTTTGCAGACAACTTGCTTTGGGACGTTTGATGAAATGATTTATGTATGTGACCGGTAAAACTGTTTGTAAATAACATTTGAACAGTAATATCATAGAATAAAAAACTTTTATGCAACATCTTATATACAACTTCTGTTGGTGACATAACACTGTTTCTTAAAGTCCACAAGGAGAGAACTATTTCTTGGGGGGGTTTATATTCTGGATATCTTTTCTAGTGACAGCAGAAGCAAACAGTGTGATGACCTCTGTCCAGTGCATTCTGCTTGAGTAGCACACTGAGTCCCTTTGGGCTTACAGAGTTTCCACCGCATTCCACAAGCTGCATCGATAACCTGATCCTTGTCACCCCACTCTCCTTGAACATGTTTACAGCTTTGCATACCTTGTCTTATGTCACCCATAGAATTTTAGCTTCAGCAAGGCACTTTCCTGCCTTTTCTGGTGTTATTTCTTAACAATATTGCATTTTACTGTTAATGTTTATGCCCTCCGACTGCTTCTTGCTTGACAATAAGAAACCGTAGGGAGCCCAGAACATTCTCTGAAGTTGCCACTAGCTTTCCAACAGCAAAAAGAAGGAAAAATTAATAAAAGCACAAGTTAAACTTGGGAAGCTGGCTCGTATTGTTGTGTCCAAAGATTTTTTTTGTTTGCTTTTAATGCCCATAGACTAACGCCATTCTTTGAAACAATACTAGTTTCTTGATCCTGAAGTACTACAAACATTTTAAACATAAATAGTTTAATTTGGAAAGTTAAATTTTCCAATCTGCCATTATTTACAATATAATTTTGTTTAATTTTAGTGTCTGTGCTTGGAACTTGATTATGCTTAATTAATGTAATATTAAAATTAAAACCTGAGAACTTTGTCATAGCTCTTACAGTCAGGCACCTTAATCTCTAAAGCATTTATCTCAACAATTTAACTTGAGAATTTAAATTAAAAAGTGTGTTACATCTTCCTGAATGGCAGACACAGACTCAGAAGAATTTAAAGTTGTTGCTGCACAGCATTACACACTCTTTAGAGGTCTTTGTTATGATAGCTTACAATTAAAAACACCTACTGGGGATCAACATTTAAAAAAAACAAAAATTGTAGTGGTCTGTATTTTATTCATCATTTTTTGTTAACAGTTTAACAGTTTGTCTGTTTCTGGTTTCTTTTTCTGTACCATGTTCTGATGAGTCTATTTATGATTATAGGAACATCATGTTCTGGTTCTGGAACTTGATTTTCTACAATTTTAGTATAAATCTAAGAGTATGAAATACATTTATGTTGCACATTGATTTTTCATTTTGTCAAAAAAAAAATGCATGCTGATATTAAGACGATGAACATTTATCTCATTCAGTCTTTCTCCTTTTCTCTTTCGTTCTCTCACAAAGAGGATCCAATTTAGCCATGGTTAGGCCTAACCAATAAATAGCTGATTTCCAGGAAAAGAGTCTGATTGAGGATTTATCCAATCCTTTATCAAGACTGATTGTTTACCTTTACCTGAGCCAGATTGGATTGAAAAGAGAGCATTCACCTCTGTTCATAAAGAGGAGTGAAAAATCCAATCATTTCTCTTTTTGTCATTCCTCTATCCCATTTTTGTTGCTCACTTTGTCCCCTTATATTTTCTCTGTTTAGCTTCTTCTCCTAAATAAAATAAAACTCTTCATGACTATCTATCTAAATCTTCACTCTTTCTCTTGTATGTTTCCCCTGACAATCCTCGTATTTTTCCTTGATAATCTCCTTGTTGAGTTAACCTTTGCTTTTGTGTATTTCATGCTTCCTATGGAATCAAATCATACATCAACACAGAAGCTGATTGTTAGAAAACATTAGTTACCAAATAACTTCATGAATACCGAGGAACACAGCAGATGGGATCCGATTACAAAAATGTTAGTTACAACTGAAAAACCTCCATATCAAATCTGAATTGATGGACCAGGCAGAAACATCTTTAATTAGAAAACCAGCAGGGCTTTGTAACTCTAAGAAGAATTTTAAAATAATATAAATAATTTGCCACAAATCATGTGACACTACAAACAAGGAATACAAGCTTTAATCAAATAAGACAACAACTGCAAGCTTTGGCCTAAATTCAAATGATCCCTTTTCACTGAGAAACCTTAGTGACAGTGTCAGGATGTGGGTGTGCCTTTATTCAGCGGGAATAGGCAAGTGTCCCAGAATCATGAGATGATGATAATTCTAAAATACCAGAAGAAAACCTGTTAGAGGCTGCAAAAGACGTCTAGCAGGACAATGACCCTAAACAAAAAGTCAAAGAATGCCGAGAAACTTTGTCAAGTGTTCACTGATTCTGCCTATTCTAGTTAACCGAGGTGTAGGGTTTATTTGTTTATTAATTTTTTTGCAAAAAATAATCATTTAGACCTCTAGATCTGCAATGGTAATCAAAACCTGCAGCTGAATTTGCTGTGAAACATGTTTCTATGAAGCATTCACCAAAGGACACCTTGAGAGAAATGAACAACACTTTTTAAATGTTAATGAATAATATTTTTATGTCCATTATTGTTTTAATTATTTTTGTTTTCTATGACATGAAAAAACAATATTACATACAGAGGATCTCGTTTGTTGCAAGATAAAATCTCAGGGTTGAAATGCTTTTATGAGGAATTATGTTTTCTTTGGGTAAAAAATCAAAATGCTCATTGGAGTTTTACCTGTTTCACACCAAATCTGAATTTGTATGGAACACAGCAAGATAAATATCCTGTAATCCTTGTGTTAAGACTTTTTATAGAAGGGTTGGGACACTTGTAGAGACCCAAACATACACAAAGACGAACAATGTGGAGAAACTATAATTCACCACCACAACAAATCCTAGGGTTAAAGATGGGCCACAGAGTGTTTGAAGTATTACTCATTGTAGCTTTCTGGACAGTTGGGCTTTTAGTTAACAAAATGCCTGTACCCTAACCCACATAAGCCAATTTTGCTTTACACACATAGGCCATGCACACGCTCTCATAGCTTCTTCAAGAACACAAGAGAGAAGAGTAAATGGTTTTTCTGAAAGTGATTCCTACCTCCCTATTATTTATTCATGGGTCTTCTGGTCATTGCAACCTTGAGACTCATGTGATAAATTCTATACAGGGGAACGGTGGAGAAAGCTGTAGCTGGGAAGTGGAGAGGCCGAGTAAAGAAGTAGGGAAGGGGGAGGACTAAAGAAAGGGAGGCGAGTGCTGCGGTCTGGGATATGGGTTTGGATTTCCGTCCTTGAGGAAAGAGTGAAGGGCGATCAATAGAGAAGCTGAAAGTGAGGCTGATCGGGTGGCACTACGACGCTACAAAGGCACTCAGCAGGAACACAGCCGAGACACAAACAAGGTCACAGCTGGCCTCCACCCTATCCACTAGAGGAAAGACAGAACCAAGGAAGGCTTAGGGTAATGTCAAGATGCACAAAAGTTCAAGAGATGATTCTCAGTACATGTCTGCAAATTTCCTTTAAACTTCAGATTCAAAGCAGCTTGTTTCATTCAAATGTAATAGCTTGTTTTTATGGTACACCTGCCACAAAGGAAAAGGTTCTCAGACAGAAAAAGGGAGAAAAAACAGGAAAAGAAATATGTTTTGCAAACAGCTTCTGAATATGAGGCCCTTTTGTTAGCATATGTAAATAAAAGAACAGAAGACCAAGACGGTTGGTGTATTCTTTGTGTGTTTGAAAGCCATAATAAGAACAGCAATAACTAAAGAGAAACTGATGTGAGAAAAAAACAAATAATGATTCCCATTTTTAGCTTATTAGTTTGCTGATTATATTTCAGCTGTTATAACTGCAAAGTTCTCACACTTTCAGAATAATAAATAAATGATTCCTTAATTTCCACATTACTTTAGGGAAACATCTAAATATTCAATCTTCATCCATCTATCCATCATTCACAACCGCTTATCCATGCAGGGTCGTGGAGTAACTAGTCCCCATTTCCATGGTAAGAGGCAAGGCATACTGTAGGTAGTTTCCCAGTCCATTACAGGGTCACACAAAGAGACAAATACCTAAGGAAAATTTAGAGACTGCTTGACCAACCATTCATATGTTTCTGTAACATTAATATATTTTATCTGTAACACAATAAACATTTTAAGGAAAACGTATTGATACTGTGGGATAAAAACAACCGATAAAATAAAACCCAGGAACTTAAAATTAAAATAAAATACAAAAATAAATGGATATGCATTTCTGCATCATAAAAAGAGAGCAACAGTTTTGCACTATGTTGTAATAAAATATTGTAATAAAATGTTTATGTTTATCTATTTAGCAAATATTTTTTTTCAAAGCGATTTACAAAGTAGACACCATGACACACTTATTACCAATCTGACCACAAGCTATACGTACAGAGAGATTAGTAGAGGGGTTATAGAAGTAGAATAGAAAGAATAGAATTCATTTTGTTGTCAATATACACAGTATAAAACAAGATTGGATGACATAGCCGTGAGCAGCTGTGCGTGCCACCATCTTGAGCTTAGGTATGGGTAACAGTTAGGGTAGGAGATGCTCTTTGGGTCTTCAAGAGTTTCCTGAAGACGGACTTTCCTTGTGGTGCTTGGTATGTCATTCCACCATCTTGGAACAACACAAGAAAACAGTCTGGACTGTCTTAAGCGACAACAATCCATTGATGACCGAGGCGACCAAGCAATGACATAAACCTTTACAAAAATATTTAAGTAGATGGGGCGGTACCCTTAAGCACTTTGTAGACTAGCATCAGGGAATTGAATTTGATGCGGGCAGCCAGGGGTACCCAATGTAGCTCAATGAACATGTCATGCTAAAAGATAATATCTAAGGTGTGCACCCTATTTGCTTCTGCAGAAAAGGAACGTCTTCCTTCCCCTTAATATTTCTTTATTTTTGACATGAGATTTTTTGGGCTGACTGAAGAGTAGACGCATTTGTGAGGGAGACCAGAAAGGGGTGTGTTTCAATAGTCAAGGCGGGAAAATATAGTAGATATGCTTGATATGGCTTTTAAATGTGAACCATGGATAAAAAATAACATCAAGTTGGGGAACGATTAGGTATCCATGTACAGTAAATTGTAAAATAACAAAACATCTCCCAAACAAGACAGATAAAAACATAACCTAATCAAAAACAGTATGCTTAAAAAAAGTAAAAATATGCAACATCTTTAACTACAATCCTTTTCTAAGTAAAGCCCTATTAAAGTGACTAAGAAAGAGCAAAACTTTGGGCAGATACAATTGCAAGACGGAGAAATGGCGGAGTGAAAGTTGCTCTGATTTTTACTTGTGAGCTTTGAACCTTTTTCTGTCATCAAACTTCATTTCAAAATGTGATTTGCTACTGAAAAAATCTCTAAATACGTTTACGAATCTTAGGATATAAGGACACTGTTTTCATAGTAACTTAGATTGCTGTGCTAAACCAATGAATTTAATGACATGGAGTCCAAAGACAATTTCTGGTGTGAAGAATGAATAACTACTCAGGAAAAGAACTCTGATGAAATGAAACTGGCCATAATCACCATTAACATTTACCACAAATGTTATATTGATGCATCTCTGAAGAAAGCTTTGATGTAAGAAAGATGTCGTTGCTGATTGCACTGGCACCACACTTCAACATGTTAACTCCTGTTTTAAATAAAGAGAACGTACAAAGAAGAAAACAACACAGCAAACATCATAGTTTGTAATGTTAACAATGCTCTTCCATAAAATGGTTTTGACAAACTGTTACATCGGTGACATTTGTTTCCATTTCAATGCAAGTTTTGCTGTTTGTTTCATCTTCTAAAGCCTATTCAAACAGAAACCTAATCATTAGTGTACTAAGCTATTTTTTTCAGGTTATTTGCGAAATTGGGAGTTCAATATTTTTTAAAATACACAAAAAAGGCTGGAAATACAATAATTAAAGAAATACAACCTTTCCTTTTTCATGAAATGTCCTTTACACTAACATTCAGATTCCTCTTTTAACATGCCTTTTTCTCAAGGAGCCACCAACTTCTAATTTCTCCTTTTTCAACAGCAATGCATTATCATGATGCCAAGCAATCACATCATCTGCTAGCACATAGTGGCAAGAGGTCCAATTTCACAATGCTAAGCTTTGCTTGCGCTAATTATCCAGTGGTCATTACAACAAACTTGCAGACGTCCAACATGGGCGGATTGTGTACGGTAGCAGCTGAGCCTGCAGCTCGTGGCCAGATGCCGTTGCTGTCTGTCGTGCCCTCTGCTCTGACTCGAGCAATGGTCGGGCACGGGATGAGCCGATTCTCAAAGCAAGGCAAGGCAAGTTTATTTGTATAGCACATTTTCGTGTACAAGACAATTCAAAGTGCATTACATAAGAAAAAAGATCAGAAATTGAAAGAATAAAATAAGCTTTGAATAAAAAAAAAAAATAAAGAAAGAAAGAAAGAAAGAAAAAAAGAAAAAAAAAAGAAAAAAGAAAAGAATTAAAAAAAAGTAATAATAATAGTACTCAGTTGCTATATGCACAGTTAAATAAGGCTTTTTTCAGCCTGGATTTAAACAACGGCAGAGTTGAAACCTGTCTCACCTCTTCAGGAAGACTGTTCCAGATGTTAGGAGCATAAAACTGTAATGAAGCCTCCCCTTGTTTGGTCCTGACTCTGGGCATCAGCAGGAGGCCACTACCTGAGGTTCTCAGAGTCCTGGCTGGTTCATATGGCTCTAACATGTCAGATATGTACTTTGGGGCTAAACCATGAAGAGACTTGTACACAAGCAAGGCTGTTTTGAAATCTATTCTTTGAGTGACTGGAAGCCAGTGCAGAGACTTGAGCACTGGACTAATGTGGTCATATTTCCTGGTTTTGGACAGAACTTGAGCAGCAGCATTTTGGATGTTCTGAAGCTGTCTTAAGCAGACCCAACAATTTGAAATGATCCCTTTGTTTCTGGAACACATGCATTTAAATCATGTACTTCTATTCATTGATTTTTATTTAAAATTTCGTTTAAGTTTTTTGTTTTTAAGTCAGAAAAATCAGTTTTCTTGCCTTTCTTTTGTTTTCTCTGCTATTTGGAATGTCTCATGCGCTCGCTCCCACTTTCTTTTGTTTTTTGTACTTAATTTTATGAACTTATCTAATACAATCTCAACACCCTGTAAAAATGCTTCCATCTTTATGTGCAACAAATGGAAACATAACAATATAGGCTGCGATGCTTGAAATAGTTTTTGTTAACTATTCTCCTCACTTATTTTCCAAGCATCAGGTTTTGCGTTCCACTCTGATACTCAGTTTTCTAACTCCTTCACTGCTTTCAAGTGACAGATGATTAAAACAGATATTTCCGTGGTGCAATGCTTTGTGTCTCACAGTATACTGCATGTCATCTGCACATTGTCACATTAAGTATTTTATTGTATCCATTGTTTGAAAAGGAAGACAGCACTGATCACATCAGTGAGTATTTATCACTTTGAGCTGCCATTATCAGCCTGCAGTATTCTACTATTTTGGTGCTTTTGTCGTGATTTCTGCTCATTTATTCCTTTCCTTTTACACATTTCTGCTCAGATATTGTGGTTCTTGTGCTAGTTTGTGCATTTGTGTATATCTCAGGGCAGCCATGTTTGTTTGGGGATCTGCCTCAATGCCAAATAGTATTCCCCAATAACAGGATTACTATCTTAAGACTTTCATGGCGAGTGAGCCAACTGGATGGATAAAGCACTGTAGTGTAAACTCCACTGGCATTACATCAAGAAAAGAGTTAGTAAAATTATATAAGGCAGCCCCAGCCAGCTCTGTGTGAGTTTCTGCTTGGGAGTATAAAGGATTCAGAGATGCTTAACATCTCTGAAAGCAGCTGTGGTCTAGAAAAGGGGAATCCATGAAAGCGAGGAATTGCTTACAGTGCTGTCAACGCAGTGAGGATTTACCTTTAATGGAATAAATATCTCCTGCAGTTATGCTTTAGACTTAATTTAATCATAAAACAGAATAAGGAAACTTTATGTTAACAACCAGCCGCAAAATTATAATATTTATGCACAGAAAAGATGTTAATTATCCCTAAATATAACAAAACTGTCAAAATTATTCTGGTAGTTGTGATGTAACTTTTATCTACCACACTTTCTGAACATGGATTACTTAGATAGATAGTAATTGGCTTGTCATTGGAATTAATTAGTTACTAAACTTCAGTTGAAGTCTAGCTATGCAAAAACAGTTGAGGGTTTTATTATAATTAATACAAATATGAAAAAGATTTTGAAAATGACACAATTCTAACAACTGGTGGGAAATAGAAGGTTATTAGGCTAAAATGAGAGTTTTTCTGCTTTTGATCCAGCATACTTTTAAAAGGTATATTATAAAAGTGATAAAACAAACCACAAAGTTTTAGGTCCAAGTGTATTTCAGAATCATAATTTATTATTTACATATCTGATACGTTCTGCTTATTAAACTGTTGTTATTAATGGATACACCACTGTTTTACCTTCTCCTTAAATTAATCCAAAATCCAGTAAAAATGTCATAGGCAGAGCCCTTTGTGTTCTGATAAATTATACCATTTCTAAAAATCCTATTTTGGGTGAAGAATTTCCATTTTTCTTTCTCCAAGGACATTTTCTTGACATGTTATCTTGAGCCTGAAATGGTCACAATTACTTTTATGAACTGTAATGCCCCACTTATAAAAGGGTTCACCTTTGCCATTCTGAGTGTCGTACTGCTAGACAGCGCACAATAAAAATAAAAAGAAAGGTGTTTGGTTGTGGCAATTTAGTTTTTTATAAAAAAACATAAAAACTCTGTTATTACAAGTAGCAGTTGTATCAGTATTGTAGATGACATACTGCAATATTGTTAGATTTATCCAACCTGGCAATTCTAAAAGTATCTTAACATAAGCTTTTCTTTAAGCCATGCTTTCGTCACATATTCACATGATATTTGCCAAAAGGATTTGTTTGCTTGCCTTCACACATATAAACCTCCCATTCTTAACTTACAAGGTTCAAGATGATGTTGTTGTTTGCTGTCCGGTAATTTAACTCCTTTCTAACTGCCTCGTTACTCTGAGAGGTGCTAAGTCGTAACTGGCTCTCTGTCAAATGAGTCCAAAATCCCTAAACCTGCAGAGTATTACGCTAAACAGAATGTGCAGGAAATGTAGGTTAACAGATTTTAAAGAAGACTCAACTGACTTCTGATGATATACACCTAGAGCAGGGGTATTCAAATAGATGAGGGGCCACATTTTTTCTGTGACTCAAGCGGACATTTATTGGGACCGTGTATGATAACGTATCATGACAATATAACATGTATAACATTTATAACATAATTTATAAGATAACATTTCCTTTTTATTAAAAAGGCACCCCATTTCTTGTGCTTTGTTTAACAAACTATGCATCTCAAGAACTATTTCACATTTCTCACATGTCCCTTTTAATAGGAGAAATTGCCTCTTGTTTCTTTGGCCAGTGTGGAGGATTCTGCTGGATGTTTGATATGATGATTTAAGAGCATTTCATTTTGTTGTTCTGAGCTCGGAGTTTTGCAGAAGTAATTCTTCAAAATGCTTGTGTTTTGATTCGTAGTGTCGCCTCACGTTGCTTATTTTTATTGCCGCAATAGTTTCTTGACATATGAAGCACAGAGGGCGAGTGCTGGACGGTGGTAGAAAGAACGCAAACCATTCTGTCCACTCTGGTTGGAACTGGCGGTTTTTGCTGTCCAGTTTTCTCTTTGGAGCAAATTTCAAGCATGCCATTACTGCTTCGGTCGGTAAACATTTTTGTTACTGCTGAGAGTGACTGTCTCAAGTTTGGGAGCAATGTTGCAAGATGAGGTCGAAGTTTTCCAGCCCAAGAAAATCTGTTAAAAAACGGCGCATCACACAACAACCCGCCCAATTAATATATTGTTATATTTACTGTGTGAACATGAAGACACTTCAGTACAAGTTAATTTAACACTACATGTCAAAACGCTAAAATCCAACAAAATAAGAGCGGGCGCGATTAAAAATTATTATTATTATTTATTTTTTTATAATAAAAAATAATAATATTCAAAACAGCTTGAGTGTCGTTGTTTGACAGTTTCCATGTTGGTTTATTGTGCTCCCTGTCATTTTTTCCTGCTTTCTCTCTCTCAGCCAACCACATTACATCAGTATCAGCTGTAGTTACTTTCATTGATTTGGTTCCACCCCTACCAAACAGTATTTAGGATTTCTTTCCTCCTTTTCCTCCCTGCCGGATTCTCCCTCATGTTTCCCTGCGTTCCTTGTGTCCTCGTTGCTGTAAGCCATGTAAGTCATCATTATGTTCATTAAATCCTCTACTGTGAAATTGCTGCTGTCTGCTATGCATCTTGGTCCAGTACCTGCTAAGTTCATGACGTTGAGGGCCATTAATAGATACCGGAAAGGGCCACAAAAGGCCCGCGGGCCGCTATTTGAGTATGGGGGTAGAGGTTCCAGTCCACCACAGTCAGGATGACTACCCCTTATTTCCAACTACAATTTAGAGATTACCTCTGTAAGTCATTGTTTTCCTCTGATTTACAACTTGCACCTGACAATGAAATCCTGTTTTGATCTGGATGATGGTTTCCTAGGTTTCCCCGAGTTCAATTTAATGCAAACATACTTTGTAAGCGGATGGGAATAATTTATTATGTAAATTATTTGTAATCCAATGAAAAACATTTTAGTCTACACATTCACTCATTGTGTCAACTGTTCATCGCTTAATTGTGTACGTTTTTGTAGTTTAATGTATGGAAATTAGGAGCTTCCTTACTTTATATGAAAGTTTTCACAGCTTTAGTTTTTTTTAAGACTTTTAACAGTGTTTCATATTATGTTTAAGGGAATTTTTGACAAGTCTCGCATTTGTGAGGTCAAACACTAATGTCGGCCAAGAAGGAAGCTGCACAATTTTTCCCAAAACTGTTTACTTTGGTTAAGGTCTGGATTCTGTACAGGCTAGGTGACCTTTTCAATACAAATGTTAGAACAGGAAGAAGCAATCTTTAAACTGGTCTTGCAAACGAGAGGATGGAATTGTCCAAAATGTCTACACAAACCTTTGTATTTGACACAATGGACTGTTCATCCGAATATTGTTTAAAGAAGAAATATCGACTCTGGACAGTTTAACAGATGGGATCCTTTTCCATCCGCACAACTCAAGTAGTCGGAACAACTTAATATGGATATGTCAGTAAATATTATACTATGTACTATATACTGGTGAGATAGCCAGATTTATGATGGCCATCTTTGTCTGATATTAAAATTTGATGATCACAAACTGGAAAAAAAAACTGTAGGCGAGTAAAGAATTTTTCATAGTGCATCTTCCCAAAGCAAAGAAAGTATTTATTGAAAAGGTTGCCAGTATTAAGTAGATAGTATATTGCTGTGGTATGTAGCAGCATGTAGACTTTTACTCAAATTCTTTTCTCTCTGTTTGCATAGAAAAAGCTACATAATATTTGTTAAAAAATATTTGTTAAAGGTTATAAGTGTGTGAGAGAGAGCATAAGAAACTTAGAGACGGGCAGGCACATGGCAAAATAGATGACTAATGTAAAAAAGAAAAACCTCTTCTGACTTGTAGATCAACAACAGAAAGCAGTTAGAGACACAATCACAAGCAAAATAGACCCAACCTGACAGAGAGACAGGGAGGTATACACTCCTACCACTAGTTGTTACCAGACTGTATCTGTCCCTTGGTCATCTCTCTCTCCTCATCCACCTCCTTTAATGAATCCTGAGCTTTTTGCTCACTGTTTTCCTGCACACCTCTTGAACTTTTATGGTTTATCTATTCTCAGTCACTTTTCTTCCTCTATGCTCTAGTTTAAACCTGTAAAACCCTTGATGTAAATGTATAAACATTTTTGTTTAAAATGTGGCTGTTTGGGTTTGTCACAAACATGTTTGTCGGTCCACTGGGCTATTCCCTTCATGCTAGACGGCCAGTGCAGTGACTGTGGTTATTTAAAGACGATATTACATTTGTTTCACTTAAATGAACTTACAAAAATAGCTTAACGTTTTAATAATTGCTCTAATTGATTTTGATGCATCAATAACCTCAGTTAAGGGAAGTGATATCCACAACTCCATTCAGATTAGTCAGCAGAAGAAAAAAAAGCAGAACGACAAAATCTGAAGTATTTGAAAAAGCAAAGAAGTGCAGGAAGAAATATAGCAACATGAGACAATGCTAATATTTCAATACAGCTTCTACATCATTTTTCATGTGAGCAAAAGTTTAAGGTGGAAAAAGAACCTTCAACCCTACAGTAATCTGAAAAATATCTATCTACTCTCATAATGGAAAATAGAGTTAAAGACGCAGCAAAGAAATTGAAATCAATAAAAATAAAGTCCTGGTATTAAAGAATAAACTCTTCCTAACAGTTGTTCTTTCATTTACTTTCCTTTTTAATTTTCTTTTCCTTAATCCAAGGGATTTGAAAGAGGTCTCCAAATATAAATGATCAAAGTTACAGAGCAACGCGGATTGATCCGTCTCTTAAAGTTTAACCTGATTCCGGTACATGTTTGACTCAGGAGCCTCACAAATGAGAAACACTAACATCTAAAAGAACATATATTTTCAATTTAACTGTGGTTATTTTATTTCATTCATGTCCTTTTGTGATTTAAGGCTTAATCAATGTTCAACTTTTTGCTAAAATACCTTGTCAGATATCCTCACAAGGGTGCAGCACAGAATGTTTTTTTTTATATCTGTTTTCAATATGAAAGCAGATCACACAAACCACCTCAACTTTGGTGAGACCAAGGTCTACAGCCTACATGTACAGCCTACAGTAACATGTGTGGGATGTAATAACCATAATATAACCCACCATTTGTCAATTAGTAGTTAATTAGTAAAACTCGGGTTCAAGCTGCAGTTAGCAAGATTTGTAAATTTTTGATGACCTTGTAACAGTATATTATGAGGCAAAAAGTCTGTGAAAAAAACATTTAACGCAATTGTCCAACAGAACTACACTGCTCCCGGTCATAAACAACCTGTCAGTGCTAGGAGGATAGTGTCAATCACACTTGTGTGTCTGTGAGTCACCCTGTGGGGAAGGAGCTGTTACCTACTCCAGCTTTAAGTGACCAAGGAGAAGTTTTGAGGTCCTGAATTAGAAATACACATTTAAGTGAAAGGGTCATCAAAAAAAGGTAACTATTTGAAAAAAAAAAGCTTTTATACATTGCAGGTATGGAGTGAGAACATTTCCCACATTACCATTGAAGTTTTTTTTAAGTTTTTTTTTACATGGAGTATAAATTGTTAGACTTTCAGAACTTACACACTTACATCCGCTGAAATTTCATAATTAATTAACTCTGTAGTATAATGTTGGGAAATTGCTGCTGGTCAAGCAGTCCAACCGAGTACAGTTCAGTTCTATTAAACTGTGAACAACAAATGCAATCAGTCTAATTTATTTCTATATTTTATGAAACCAACAAAGACGAAAATGTTCAGAAAAATTATAGTAACAATCTTATCCACAGTAGTTTTTTTTGAGGGGTTGCAATAAACATCAGAAACTGTCCTCCCCGATAACAAAAGATGAAAAATTGGCTCACAATCTGTGTACCTGATATGCTTTTTGCAGTTTCAATCTGTTGCTTTTAAAGCATACATTGGAATAACATGAGGACACTTTGCCTTTATAAATATTTCTACAGTTTGAGTGAAAATTACTCAGCTCTAATTTTGTAGATGGAATCTGACGTTTTGTTGCTGCATTGGGAAATTCATCCCATTTCCTGGGCCGGAGATTCTCTAAACTGCTCTGGAATTCGGGTTTAAGTCAAATGTGTTGAAAATAGAAATATGAACTGAGCAGAATTCCACAATATATTTCTTAACCCCTTTTTAAAAACAGCATTTCTGAGCTTAAAGTGCTAGCAGAGGCTGCTCTTACCCAATATATAAAGACATGCATTTCTTTGATAAATATTGACTTAGCATTCTGGGCTTTGAACACGAAATCTTCAAAGACTCACTATCACTCTGTAAAGTCTGAAGATGTATTTCAAAATGATTTCTTTGCCTGATGATGGAGGGTTATTAGACTTAGCTCATTCTGTACCGCCAGACACAATTTAGTAGTTAACATATAAAGAATCAACAATCAAGAATCAGTTTATTTATATAGCGCCAATTTACAACAGGTGTCGTCTCAAGGCACTTCACAGCAAATCAATTAAAATCAAAGATACATTCTAACAAATCAATTTGAAAAAGTTTCCAATCTAAGGAACCCCAGCAGATTGCATCGAGTCATTGACTTGCAGCATTCACTCCTCTGGAATCAGCAGGCAGAAACAATGGCTTGTGTTGTCGTTGACTTTACAGCAATCCCTCATACTGAGCATGCATGTATCGACAGTGGAGAGGAAAAACTCCCCTTTAACAGGAAGAAACCTCCAGCAAAACCAGGCTCAGTACAAGCAGCCGTCTGCCACAACCGACTGGGGGTTTGAAAAGACAGAAAGCTAAATTATAAGCACAGGATACTGAAATAATAGAGTTTAAAGCAGCAGTTGTAGAGTGTCACTGGAAGCATCTCAGCCCATGTTCTCATCCAAGAAGCTGTCTCAGCTAACAGAACGCCAGCCCAGGTGTGGTTACTATGGAAAGAAGAACACTAAGAGAAAACAAAAGGTTAACAAAGTTGAAAAAACGGTAACTAAGTAGATTGGACAAAGGAAGAAAGTAGCAGTGAGAAAAGTGGTCAGATTGTCCTCCAGCATTCTAAGCCTATAGCAGCATAACTATAGAAAAACTTAAATAACTTAACCCTATAGAGTGAGACATGAAGAATATAGAGCAAAGGAGAACCGTCTGTCAAGACTGAGTTCCTCCCCAACCAGTAGACTGTCTTCTCTACCTCCTCCTAACTATAAACTTTATCAAACAGGAAGGTTTTAATCCTAGATTTGAAACTAGACAGGGTGTCTGCCTCACGGACTAAAGCTGAAAGCTAGTTCCACAGGAGAGGAGCCTGATATCTGAAAGATCTGCCTCCCATTGTGCTTTTAGAGATTCTAGGAACCACCAGTAAACCTGCAGTCTGAGAGCGAAGTGCTCTGTTAGGGACATAAGGAGTAATCAGATATCTGATATACAATGGAGCTTTATTAGTGAGGGCTTTATATGTCAAAAGAAGAATCTTAAAATCTATTCTAAGTTTGACTGGGAGCCAATGAAGGGAAGCTAAAATTGGGGAGATATGATCTCTCTTTTTAAGCTTCATCAGAACTCTTGCCGCATCATTTTGGACCAACTGTAGACTTTGAATTGCATTTTGTGAACTTCCTGCTAATAAAGATTTACAATAGTCCAGCCTTGAAGTAACAAATGCATGGACTAGCTTTTCAGCATCTGTCCTAGAGAGAATATTTCTAATTTTTGCTATTTTCCTAAGATGAAAGAAGGAAATCTTACTGAA
>JAVLVB010000459.1:617127-636662 GCA_032876305.1 Orestias chungarensis | reverse complement strand
AGATAAATACAGTTGTGTATCATCAGCATAACAGTGGAAATTAACACCATGCTGTCTGATGATTTTACCAATAGGGAGCATGTATATAGTAAATAGAATTGGGCCAAGTACAGAACCCTGTGGTACTCCACAAGTAACCTTACAATGCGGAGAAGATTTGTCATTTAGATGAACAAACTGGGATCTATCAGACAAATACAATTTGAACCAGCCTAGTGCTGTTCCCTTGATCCCCACAGTGTGTTCGAGCCTTTCAATGAGGATATTGTGATTGACTGTCTCAAAAGCAGCAGTGAGATCTAACAAAACTAGAATAGACACGAGCCCATTGTCTGAAGCCATGAGGCATATCAACGGTTATCGTCTAATAGGCAAGACAGAGCACAATTATTTGCATAACACTTCATTCACAAGACAATTCAACGATTCATAGTGCTTTACATAAATATTAAAAAGTACATTAAAAACAAAAAAGGAGAAAGTGCAATGCACAGTTTATATACATCTGAATCGTCAGTTGGACTTAGTACTTACTAGTACATTACCACTAATGGGAAATTTACTACCCCGTTTGTCTGTAGCCAGCTTTATTCTTCATAACTTAGTAACCAGTTTAAATGGAGCCTAATAGCCCATCCATCTTTCATGTACATTTTCTGTGTCCTTGTAAAAAATCATCACCTCCCAGGTGAATACCGAAACATTAAAGAAAATCCTTTACATTTTATATCGGGCTGCATCTTGGAGGACACTTTTGCTTCCCTTCACTTTACACGTCACACAAGGCGTAAATAAAATATCCTCACAAAAGTCTCTGGCTTAACAAAAGTCTCCTACTCTCGCAGCATGGTTTTAAGGAGGTCTAAAGAGGCGTGAGTTTGTTTTTCATGTGTTAATCAGCGCACACAGGATTTGATGAAAAGCAAGTGTTTGGTTTTCTCTTACTTTGTAAGGAAATAAAAGGAAAATGCGAGAGAAAAGCACTCAGACAGGCAGATGATGAGTGAGAAGAAAGGACTGACAGAGATAACCAGAGCAGTCCGTCAAGACCTGAGCAGAAAAAAAGACTGCAGCCTCACTCATCCATTCAAGGAAGGAAGAGGTGTAAAGGGAGAGTGAAGGAGGTCAGAGAAAGAGACCACAGGTGATGGTATTATGCAGCTTGTGTCACAGCAAGATAAAGGCTCCTCTGCTTCCTGGCTGTCATCTGCATTGCACACAATATCCCCTTTATTCACAATATCACCCCTTTCTATTTTACTTCATCTGCCACCCTGGTGGAGCAACTCCCAATGTGCTTCACATTTTCTCTTCCCATTACAGCGCTGCCAGCAATACTGCATACATCATTCCCTATCACCCTGTGTTCTACTCTCTCTTATTCTCCGAAGAAAACGCTACACTGCTGCCTTTTTTTTCTTCAAATATCAAGAGTGTTCCTGCTTTTTTCCCCCTCTCGTTCATCTTGCTCATGTGCCGTCTCCTTTCTTAGTAGCATGCCAGTATTTCAGCCGCACACGTTGCTTTTATTTCCTAGCAAGTGCAGCACTTCAGTGTGATTTTATGCTCAGCTCTGTTTTTAAAAGAACCCCTCCCTTTTCCTTTTCAGTTACATCCTGATCACTTTAATCAAGTCTACTCCAAAGCAATACAGAATGTTTTCGCATAGGTGGTATCATGGACACTGTGTACATTTGCAGCTTGTGCATCTAAGACTCGACGTCCCTAAAGAAAATCTCCATCCAAAGTGAAATACTAGTTTTCAGAGTCCAAACAGACCATATTGTCTGGCCTGACATGGTAGCCGCTATTGAGAGAATGCGTGCTCTTACACTGAGCTTATGTCTTCTCACTAGCAAAACTCCCTTTTTAACTATATTGCTTTTACTGTAGGTCATACATTAAGTTCACAAAACAATATTAGGCTCATAATTATTCGTAAAATCATCTATATGATTATAACAATGACTACTGTGGTGAAGTCAGCCTAATCACTGAATTACTTTAATAGGTGGTCAAAGATGCTGAACAATCATAAGATGTAGTGCTAAGACAGATACGAAGCAAAAACAACAAGACCCTAACCCTAAAGAACATGAATAATAATGCATTGATATTCCCATTGTCTGCTATTCAGGGAAATATAATGTGAAGATGCCTAAATTAACATTATTGGTATTGGCATCCAAAAACGCAAACCATCCTTGGTAATATATGGTATGTTTACGTGTACATAAGTAATGTCACACTCTTGGTCAGATCATGTCATTCTGATTGTTCCAACCCGACCCGACTCCACATGTCTGGTCTATGTCAACATGCTGGTTTTCTGTTGTCAGTAGCTGAAAGCTACGTCACCCAAGTGAGACTGGCCTGTTGAAAATACAATGTGTTATTTAGAGACATTAAAAGTGCCCAAAATGATTGGGGTCTCAGGAATATCTGAACTCCTGGGAGAACCTTTTGCTGGAAGGTTCAGAAGATGGAGAAGGTTTGTTTTCAGGTTTAGCACAAATAGAAGTGTAGCTTCTTCTTCTGTGTTTATTAAAGATATGTTACAACTCTCTGAATGTTACTGCCTTTATTCTGAATAAAGCCTAGTGGATGTAAACACACGTCACATTACAAAAATACATGCTACATCATTGGAAGCATGCTAGGCTGTTTGTTTAATTGTATAATTTTATCAAGAATCAAGAATCTGTATATTTATATAGCACCAATTTACAACAGATGTCGTCACAAGGCACTTTCCAAAAAATCAATAAAAATCATAGATTAATGATTACAAATCAGTTTGAAATTCAGTTTTCCAATCAAATAAACGGCAGCAGGTTGCATCAAGTCATTGACTTGCAGCATTCACTCCTCTGGAATCATCAGACCGAAACAATGGCTTGTGTTGTGGTTGGCTTTACAGGAATCCCTCATACCTGGATCAGTACAAGCAGCCGTCTGCCACCACCAACTGGAGGTTTGAACACACAGAAAACTAAAATAGAAGCACAGGATACTGAAAAAAAGAGTTTATAGCAGCAGTTGTACAGCGTCACTGGCAGCATCTCAGCCCATGTTCTCATCCAAGAAGCTGTCTCAGCTAACAGAACGCCAGCCCAGGTGTGGTAACTATGGAGAGAAGAACACTAAGAGAAAACAAAAGGTTAACAAGGTTGAAATAACGGTAACTAAAGCAGATTGGACAAAGGAAGAAAGTAGCAGAGAGAGAAGTGGTCAGATTGTCCTCCAGCAGTCTAAGCCTATAGCAGCATAACTATAGAAAAACTTAAATAACTTAACCCTATAGAGTGAGACATGAAGAAGGTAGAGCAAAGGAGAACCGCCTGTCTAGACTGAGTTCCTCCCCAACCGGATTAGGCTGTCTTCTCTACCTCTTCCTAACTATAAACATTATCAAACAGGAAGGTTTTAAGCCTAGATTTGAAACTAGACAGGGTGTCTGGCTCACGGACTAAAGCTGGAAGCTGGTTCCACAGCAGAGGAGCCTGATAACTGAAAGATCTGCCTCTGATTCTGCTTTTAGAGATTCTAGAAACCACCAGTACACCTGCAGTCTGAGACCAGAAAGAGACTCTTGAATCCTTTCAGCTTAAAGTAGATGTGATGCTGATTTATTTCTCCCTTCAAAGATCCTTGCAGTCAACCCTTTTTATCATAATTCGGTGTTTCTAAACTACTTGCATTATAAATTGTAAAAAAAAAAAACGTCAACCATTTTCAAGATTTTGATTACTCTTGTATTCCTCGAACAGACATAAAATGTTAACATCCTTCCTTTTCGTGTTGTTCACAAAAGTCTTCCCCGCGTAAACATGCACCTATTTAAACCTGACTCACTAAACCATGAAGAGACGGGGTGCAGTTCATCGCTCACCTTGGCTGGCTGGATCAATGGCAATGTGCCTCCTCTAAATCCCTCCCACAAACAGACCTGAATAAACAGACACATAGCATTTACACAGACACTGATAATCCGGCTAATCCATATAACCCGCTTTCTAACATACACATGCGCACACACACTCACCTGCACTCAGGAGTGAATATGTACACCGATACGGCGTGCATATAGGCACACGAGCAGGCGGGTGTGCATAGAAGCAGGAAAAGCACACTTCTACACACAAATGTTTGCATGCACACAGGCACACACAACTGACTTTTCCCTATTATCCTCTTTGACCTCCTATGAGGGGTATGGTTGATAGTCCCACGGAGGTTGATAACAGACAGAAGGGTTAATAGGGATTAATGGACTGCACACACACACACAGATATGTAGACGCACACACAAACACGAGGGAATTCCTGCACTGATGAGTTTACAGGCTTTCATACATCTTTGAAGTGTGTGTGTGTGTGTCTATAAATGTGCGGGAATGAGTTTGTGCAGTTGATTATTCGAGAGAACTTATCATGTAGCTGTGTGCTGCACGCCGTTCCCACTATTTGATGAGATAATTGAAGCATGAAAAATCCACATAGCGGATGTCAAAACTCCTAATGGGCCTAACGGCATGGACACCATGAGCACAGCTTAGTGTCACACAGATCAGATAGATTTTATCACTGTAAGGACGACAGCCTCGTTTATACATTTTTTTAATCCGTTTGCCAATTCAGTGACCTGTTTAGGGATTGTACGACTATCTAACTGTCTGTCTCTGCGTATTTACCCTTTTAACATTTCACTATCTAATTATTACAACATGAGCAAGCTTTTCAACTGCTTATAAGTACTGTTTTGCATGGTTTGTTAAGGATAATCCAGGGTTGCAATTATCTTTAATTTGAATTATCAAGCATGTGTCATGTTTTCATAGAACCCTGCAATGATATCCTCTAAAATTAGAGAGCTTAGGCAGGAGCTGCTAACTGACTTACTCAAAAAATAGTATTTAATCAAACATCTTATGTTACCACTGAAACCATGGTAATCAATATTTTACCATATTAGAGCATCCCTGAGTGGGACACCTTTACCTGCAAGCTCAGGTTTTGATTCAGCATTGCGTACTGACGTAATAGATAAGTGACTCCAACTGATACATTGGTCCATTTGAAATTGGTTATACTTACAGTTAGTTTAGAGATTCCTGTTCAGGAAAGTATTTTCCAAAGGCGGATAATTACAAATGTTGTTCTGATGTTCTGATGTTGATATTCTGTTTGAACTACTTCACGTTTTGCCATTTTACAACCACAAATCTGTCCTATTAGGACTTCAGGGGATAGAACACGATGAAGGCATTTTGATTGGCAAAATCAACATAGGTAAATAATACTTAGTTTTCATTTTACATTTTGCACTAAATCTACCAGATACAATTCAGTTTCATATTTTATCTTGTACTGCTTTGTGATTACATGTAAAATCAACCTAAAATGTGCTGAGGTTTGCAACACAACAACAAGAGTAAAGACCAATGAATACTTTGACAAGTGAATTTAAATTAAATGAAATAATATTAACCTAATGTGAATAAAATCCCTTTGTGAGGGATCAGCTTCCTCTGCATTTAGCTTTAGTTCCCCTATTTGTCTTGTTAGACCCTCTTTTTGATCTCTTTGTCCCATATATGAATGAAAAGCCTTTATATATATATTTCTCCATTTTAATCTCGTCATCTAATCTGGAATCATGTACTTTTATGTTTTGGACATTTCCGAAAACAAAGCCATAAAGTAGAAAGCTGGGACGTTTAGCTCAGCGATCACTGTTACCTTTCAGTAACACAGAAGAACATGATACATATGTTTAGAACTCACAAACAATGCAGTAAGCTTTCACATAGCATAATTTTTGTCAATAACTTGATGTTTATAATGTAAAAAAACAAAACATCAAAAATCACAGTGGGTTTGCACATAAAATGGTCTCAAATATAAAATGAAATGGACCCAATGGGACCCCAAACCCCAACTCCCCTGGACAAGAATCTTTTGTCCTTCCCTGCTTCTTCCTACTTCCTTCTGCAGACTTTACGACTTGTTACAAAGCAGCATTTGCTCCCAGGGTCAGTGTTAGCAGGTGTTAAATCACAGCATCACAGAGGACACCTTGTATGGTATCTCAGAGATTCTGCCAGCTGTGACAAAATGGCTCAATTTGACGCTCTCAGAATGAGAGGTTGGCTTGACAAAAGCTAAAGGGCTTACATACAGGCTCATTTGGGAGCCAGTCTGCACAAGGATGACATGCACTGTTGCAGACGCACTTTATTTGAAGGTGATGGTGAAACCACTCACACAGGACGCAATCTATTTTTTTTTTACATTCATAATCACATTTATGATTTTCTGTGGTTACCTTGCATTTTTGTCAAGCAGCTGCTTTTAGCATATATCATCAGACTATAGTGATGTCACCTTTCTTTAAGTGTTATGCCTTTGGTAACAGTACGCTGCATGGTGTAATTTAAACCAGACTTGAGTGATTTAATCCTTCACAGTGTTTCGGTTGCTCTAACAACATCTCTGTTCTCTCATTGTCTCCTTCCATCCCCCCACTCTCTCCAGGTGCGATGGACAAAGACAGCCGGCAGTGCTTCAGACAAGTTTCAGGAAACATCCATCTACAACGAGACACTACGCATTGAGAACATCCAGCGGGTGCAGGGGGGCCGTTACTACTGCAAGGCCGACAACGGGGTGGGGGTGGCTGCCATCAAGTCCATCCGCGTAGATGTGCAGTGTAAGTGGGCAGGGGAAAAAAGAGGAAAAGAGAACACTCCTTCCACTTTTAGACCACAGCAGACTTTCACTGCAGCCATTCCCACATTAGAGAAGGGTGAGATGGGCAGAGATGGAAAGATGGCAGGAGGAAAGATGAAAGACTGATTGGATAGATGATGAGATTTCAGGTGGGAATGGTTTCCAAGAGTATCTGATGAATTACGGTTGAGAGGATGAAAAACATGCTAGGAGGATTAGGAGAAGGGCGGATAGATTAAATTGAGCTGAATCATAAAATACAATGAGACAAAAATGCTCTACACATCAAAAAGCACAATTTTATTTTCCTAAATAGTATTTTATATACATTTCTGTGTTGGGAGATAACCTGAAAATTCTTATAAGAGCTCTTTCATAGATTCAAACATATTGGAAAACAGCACATTCTGTTAAACATAAAGCTAATTTAAGCCTGTTATTATCACTACTATGAGAAAAAAAAACACAGAACGAAATATTAAGTTGTAGAAAAAGCATTTCCTTCCTTTTTTTTGCTTCAGAAAATGAATTTATTTACAAAATAAACAACAAAATCTATTGCATCAAAATCATTAAACTAATATGTAGTTACATTAACACTGCTGCTGAGAACTAGGTGCATTCCATCAGTAAAACCAACTTCTTGCATCAAAAACATGCAAGAAGAATAGAATATTCAAGCCCAGAATGACTGGACTATATTTTATAATTCCTCTCCTTATTCTTTTAGGTCAACCCAATTGTCTTTTGACCTAAGCTCCAAGAATTGGAACAGTTACTCTATTATCATCTGCACCTATGGCTACATGGGGTATTATATTTTATTATTTTTTTAGCACTCGACTATTAGTAAGTTATTACACTTATTAGTAAATTATTTGATCTGTAGAAATATGCATTTGAACAAAAACTGTAATTGGGCTAATTGGGGAGTTTTGACTCCCAAAATTATGTATAAAAATATATTCCTATGTTTACAAATCCTTCACTCCACCTATATAATGCATAAGAATAACAGATCTTTCGTCAGATACTCTTGGGTAAAAGTGAATCCTGTGGGAGCTAAAGTGAGTTTTGCAACAGTTAGTCCAGGTGGCACGGGCTCCCTAACTCAATGTTTCTTAACTCATTTACATCCTAAATTACTCTCAATGGGATCCATGAATGTTTTCTTTGTCCGTGCCTTGCACTGAAAAAGCTCTCAGTGTCCGATCTTTTCACAGGCACATTTAAAATGAAAATCAGCAATCAGATCATAATTAACAGATTACTTCCCATTTTGTAGTCCCTCTCTGATCAGCCTTTTTTGTGCTGGAGCTCTACATCAGCCAGCCCTGTTCTTTATGAAACAAAAGGATACCAGATTGTATTGCAAAGCTCTGTTATACTGACAAAGGGAAATTTCTAAGCAATCACTTCACATTAAAGTAAAAAAGAAGCTAGCTATAACATGATTTATATTTATTTCAATTCTTAAGCAGTCAGGTATCATTTTTATCATTATAAATAAACAAATTAAAAGGAAACTTCAATAAATGTCACTTCTTGTATTCTGGTATCTGGCCAGCAAATGAAACGGCTTCCACATTGCTCAACATGTGACAGCTGGGAAGCAGCATTGTATTAAGGGGTCCCGTGCTGCTGCTTGTTGCATTGCCCCGCTGTCCCAGTGAGTCAGGGGCCAGGTCACGGTCAAAAGTTGTTCAACATGCTACTCCACACATACTACGACATGTTTTTTTTCTGTTTTGTTTTTTTCTGTTTGAACTCTATGATCTTCAGTCATATATCGTTCCTGTTTTTACTGCCTCGTTGAACTGGTTTAATCACGTTAATGGTGTTTTTATAGACTTCAAGCAAAAAATAAATAATAATAAAAAAATGTACAGAAGGCTTTGGAAAATTTGAAACCCATTAATTGCTTTTCACTGCTGAACAGATTTTTCTTGGCTTTGGGTAAAATAGAAAGTTGTCTCAAAAAGAGGTGTGCTAATTTACCAGTGCATTCCATGCACACAAATAATAATAATAATAATAATAATAATAATAATAATAATAATAATAATAATAATAATAATAATAATATGGTACAGCTAAAGTATAAATTCACTTTTTGATGTGCTTAATTTTAGCATAAGCTAATTTGCGTCTCTATTGCCTTGACAGATTACAAAGTGGATACATAATACAATAAGAGAACTTAACAAAACAAGGCTTACCAGGGCAGCTTACTTTCTGCTCACACCACAGTGTCACACATGGACACATACACACCCAAACCCATACACAGACTTATTAACTTACACACTTAAACTCACACAATCAAGGATTTGTGCAGTTTTTAACTGTTTTAAATTTCTTAGATCAGATTTGAAAAGAAATCCTCATCATCAAAGTATTCCACTGCTCAGTAGCCTTTTTACGAAAAGCAGATTGCATGGTAACAGTTTGTCCAAACTGTATGGTATAGTCTCTCGAAGAAGATATTCTCAGTGATCGGATCAAATCGAAAGGGCGAATATACACAAAATATGATTACAGGGACATGTTTCTGAATGCTTTTCCCTTGGAGATTCATCACTTAGCCTCATCCCTGTCTCTGACTCTTAATACGACTTTCCTTCCCTTCTTCATCCATCCCATTTTTTTGCTGATGGTGTTAGTCCTCCCCAGGAGTTAGCTCTGCCCTTGCTGGGGAGCTAGTAATTGCAGGAGGCCTGGCTGGTAAACAGGTTGCATTGTGAGTGTAGTTGTGACAGGAGCTCTGTGAAGCTAACCAGCTCTGACGGTCAATGCTTGTTCATTTCCCTCTCCCCCATGCTGTGTTAGACCCAGTGGTGATCATCTGGGCTCGCTTCAGCAACCATCTTTAGTGATAGGACGATGTAACAATTAGCCTAGGCTACCAGAGGAACAAACACAGACAGAGAGAGAGAGAAAGAGTGAGAGAGAGATGAAAGTAGGTGGGGCAAGACAAATTAGAAAGTGGCAACGAAAGCATGGAGACAAGAAACCGACAAAAAGTCTCCAAAGTTTCTGTCGCTTTTATATTTTTCAGAATATTATTATCTACTGCTGATACATTATTAAATGTTAATGAATCATTCTGCACCTGTTCTAATTACGCAAGTAATTAAACATTGTCAACTGAGAAAATGTCATTCCTCAATCATTTCTTTTAATTAGTGCATTGACTTAAAAAAATAATCCCCACATTTTGGATGCATTTAAATTGCAACAAACCAATTTGTGTTTAGCTCAAACTTTAGCCTCTGAAAGACCCTAAAAAATAAAACTCTACATTAAGATATGTAAAAAAAAAGATCGGATTAATGATGAAATACTGTCGTTCACTTCATTCACATAATTTTTGTCCTTTCTGTCTTTTTAAATGCTTAGAATACGAATCAGCCGGATTCTTTCAGGTCTAAGCTGTGTTTCTCAGCAAACACAGTAGTATCTGGCGGTTTGTTCCTCCTATGAGACAATGCTCTTATTGGTGACCCGGGTGAGACATGATTCTGTGCAAGTAATGACCAGACAGAGTGGATCAGCTGAAAAGACAAAGAAGAACAAAATATAGCTGTACGAGTGCAGGGAGATCAATGCTGTAAAAGGACTAGTAAAAAAAAGCAATAAAGTGATTCAAGTTGTAACCCTTAACAGTACATGGGGGTCTACCTTTTGTAAAGATAAACAGTGGATGGATACAATTATAACATTAAAAACGTACATAATTGAATCACTTGTTAAGCCAGACTGCTGCATTTTTTTTGGACTTGTTAAAAACCTTTGCAGCTCGACTGCCCCTGCTTTGAGGTGCCATGTTTATAGTGCTTGAATATTTTCACAACTTCAACTGAAATGTTCTAGCAATTACCAGACGTGAAACTACATACTTTCATCCAACAATATGAGAAACTTTATCAGTGAAGATTAGGTTTCACTAATCTCAGGGTGTCGAATGCTTTAAAAGTAAAAGTAACCCAGTTTCTGGTTAACCTTCTAAGAATTAACTAAACATTCGTGATGCTCTAATACACAACTGAATTTTTTCCCCCCGAATCTAATATAAAAACATTTAAGCAGATGTTGACAGCATGGAAAACTTAAATCATGCCATCCTGATGCAGTTGAACACAGACTTAGAGTTTAGATTAGGTATGAAAAATCCAACTCGGCCTGAGATCACAGAATTTGGTCGAACTTCAATCCAACACGACTAATAAACTTTAATTAAAGAAGGAAATATTAATAATATTTTAATTAGGCTATTGTTTTTAGACCACAATTTGAGACCTACTCCCAGACCTCTGACTTTACATTTTGCTAGCTAAGTAGGGGAATTTCTCTTGTTTTCAGCTGTTTTTTAACGTTTTCAAGCTCCATCTTTTCATTTGTTTTAACACAGAGTACGCGCAAACAAGCTACTGCTCGGTTTAAACTATACCAATTAGACTAATAACTTAATCTTGTCCATTCTCATTTAGTTTTCTCTATGGATTCTAGGCATATTAGAAAAAACGTGTAGTAGCCAGGTAATCATACAGTTAAACATCCCTGGCAGATCATTTTTAAAACAATATTATACCAAAAGGTTTATACACATAGAAATAACATAGCTCAGCCAATCAATATCATGACTTCCTGTTAGGAATTAAATATTGTGTCTATTGTTCACGCCAATGTATTGAAGCAGTTAGGCACACAAAAAAGAAAAGCAAAAAATTTTAACCAGCATACAAATCAGCTCCTCTCTGGTTATATTATATTTTCTCTACCCATTGCTTGGCTGAAACAATGACAACGGTGGCAAATGTCACTGCGGCATGTTGTTGTTAAAAACTGATGTGCAACTGAATTCTTGTGAGGATAAAACCCCAAAGCGTATTCAAAAGTATTTTTATTAATACATAAATATGAAATTGGAGCACTGTAATAATTGTTTAGTCATTTTACGTGTGAAAACAGAGCCAATTTTTTTAAATTAATTTGTTATTTTGTTAGATTTACAAAATCTTTTTTTTTGTTTTTGTTGAGAAAGTACATTTATAACTTGAATCCACTTAGACTTGCACTCAAATACACATGGTCAAAAGCACACATGCTCACACCTTGAAGCATGACAGTAAGATGTACTATAGGGATGGACAAAGAAGTGAGAAAGTGAATGAAAGGTGGAAAATGAAGACAGCAGGGAAATGAGTAAAGGCTTTCTGGACTGGAGCAAAGGCACATATTCAATATCTTTCTTTTAAGTGGACTAAATATGGAGCAAAGGCCACTCTACTATCTTACGTACATAAAGCTGACACCCTCTCATTATTGTATTCACTTTATCTTCTCGTCCTTCATATGAAGGTTCTACTGTCCGATTTATATATTTTATTTCACTTCTGCTTTTCATCATTATCTGTCATGTGCATAATTTCTGCACCTATTTCATATTGACAATATTAGTGTTTTCCTGTTTTTGTGCAAAACCTGGCACAAGATCTGCCTCGAAATACTGCCTCTAAAACTTCAGAGAGTTTTTCAAATCAAATTCAACACTCCAGCCACACATCAACCTTCACCACAGAAGGCCCTCTGTGTGACAACACTGACCAATGACCTGGCACTCTAACCACTGGGACAGTGGGACAGTGAGCAGGCGGGGTTTAACTTTAAGTAGCCTCTACAGATGGGATGGACTTGGTTCAGAAACCCAACCAGTGATCCATGGTATAGATCGTGAAACTATAAGGATCAAACCTTAAAAAAAGTAAAGTACTTATGCTAGTTTGTCAATCTGCATTTGATGTCAAAATAAGGTAAGTGGGAAAATACTGATGATGTTAACATGCTAATAAAATAAATGTTTTATTTTATTTCATTGTTTTGCCTTGTTTAAGGCTTGTTTTTAAAAGTTATATTCCGATTGGATTATTTTCATTACTGTGAAATATTTTCACTGGTTTAGCACATTGTAATCCACATCAAAGGGACCTTTTTTCTTTATCCTTGATAACTACTGTTGATTCCAAGGATAAGAAAACCAACAGCAATGTACCTGGCTCAGCACAATATACTGTAGCTTTATACGCAGTCTCAGCAGTCATACAAGTAAAGAATTGTGTTTTGAAAGTGGAATGTACTCATTCTCACATCTTTACACCCATAAACAGCAGGCCAGGTGGCATTTACATGTCCCTCCATGGGCCAGAAACAAAAATCCTATGTCACTGTGAAATCTTTCTGCTTCAGCGACATGCGGGTTCAAGTTGTAGCATAGCAAGATAAATCAACAGTAACACTACTAATGGTAGTCGAGGAAAATGCTCACATGTTCACAGAGAAGGAAGTAGAATGGTGTTTAGGCTGTGAGAGAAAAAGAGGGGCAGAAGCAGGTAGTTTAAAAGCAGCTTTGACCTTTTAGCGGGATTGGAGTTGAAGCCACAGGGTGAGTTGTCAGGTCACCAGTCTGCTGTCTGAGTTACACAGTGTAGCAAAAGCTCACACAAACTTTCTGCCCTTCTAATCTTCTTCCTCACATTTCTCTCAAACTTTCCATGAAACTCTGTAGACCAACCATCTCTCTATGTGTTAATAATGCTCCCTCTTTAATTATTTCTGTTTGTGCATGCTTCCATATCATTTTCTATTGCCTGTTTGTGTTCAAACTGTTGCTCACATCCTCTGTGAAATTTATATAGCTTCCTTGCCTTTCATAGATTCATCTTCTGACTGCTTTTTTTACTCTTTAACTCACTGAAAAAATAGATTTTCCCCTGCTGGATTGTTGTTGAAGGAGCATATATATGATATATAGTTTACATGGCTGTTCATATTATTCCCAGTGCACTGCTCCACTGTCTAGTTTGATTGGTTTGGTATAACACTAGAAAACCGCTTCCAAAGAATGGAAAAAAATGGAAAATACCTCTATTTTGAATAGATTACTTGAGCAATGGTGAATGGTGTAAAGATGTTGATTGGTATTTATACAGAAGAACATTTCATAAAATTTACTCACTGAAAATTATAACAAACTTAAAACAAACTAAACCTCCCCCCAAGGGAAAAGAAGTATAAAATAAAAAACGTTTTTTTATACTTCAAGAAATTGGAAAAATATATTTTTTGCAAGTGGGAAAAAACATGTTAAAAAGAAAAAGTAGGTATTTACAATAGTTTCTCAGAAATTGTGTAAGAAGCAAGTAAAAATACTGAAAAATACAAAATAAATGAATAATACCGACAGTATATCACAATAAAAAAAACTCACTAAACTGACAAAAATAACTTTGAGTGCATAACCTCAACAGAATAAAAGACAAATAAAAATACTTTGTAATCATTTATCTGGATTTTCTGGCATTAGTTTCAACTTTACAGTGTGACATGTATCAATCCAGAATATTAGGGAAAACAATGTCTATCTATATGGGCATTGAACCAATCCGACATTGTACTCCATTTACCCCCCCCCCCCAATTAGCATACATATTATTCTCTCCAATTTAGCAAAGTGAAGAACTTTGCTGACCCAGTGAGTATATGATGGTGTTAATGAAGATTTACATTTTGATAGAATTAAGCGCCAGGCAAATAAACAGACAAAGGCTGCAAAAGCTTCCTCCTGAGAGGACATGTGTATGTAAGGAGGGGATACTCCAAGTAATGTGATACTAGCAAGAGGCATAATTTGTTTTCCTGCAGTCTTGGACACTGAGTCAAAGATTTATTTCCAGTAAAAGCTTAGTTTAAGGCAAGACCTCATCATGTGCACAGGAGTTGCAAAAGTCAGATTACAATGGTCACAGGTGAGGTCCACATTGAATTTTTTTTATAAATCTAGCTTTGATTAGGTGTGCAAGGTGTACAATTTTATCACAAATCAGTGCTTAGCACAGATAAAAGATTCATTTACTTTCCTAAGTGCTTCACTCCTCATATCAGTAATCTGCTCATCTAAGTTCTCCTCTCACAGCCTCCTAAGAGAACTCATAGGAGTCAGACTTAAAGAGGGAATCTGAGTACAATTATGTGGGATAAAATGCCTCAAATCTAGCACTAGTAGATTTAAGAATATCAATTAAAATCATAGATACATCATTACAAATCAGTTTGAAAAAGTTTCCAATCTAAGAAACCCCTGCAGATTGCATCGAGTCATTGACTTGCAGCATTCACTCGCGTATGTGATGGAATCAGCTGACCGAAAAAAATGGCTTGTATTGTCGTTGACTTTACAGAAATCCCACATACTGAGCATACATGTAACAAAAATACATGTATGTACCTAGGTGTGACAAAACATAAAAGCTCCAATAACCACAGATGGGGAAAAGACAGGGTTTGTTGTTATTGGCGATTGACATGAAACAAACGAAAAACACAAACTCTTTTCACTTTAACGATTAGTTATGTGTATCTGGTATAAGCCAATAGCAGATATGATGGGAAACTGGACCACAGATGACAGAGATATTGATCACCCAGTACTGGCCTTCATTAATGACCTAATTGGAATTAATGGAACACCTGACTAAGCTGTTATATTTTAAGGTTGGCTACCAAGTAGTTATAGCAACGTTATGTATAGGTTTTTGGTCTTTTTAACACCAGCTTATGCATCCTTCTGCTGGGGCGGAAACAGAGAAGTTTAACATATAAAGATGAAGATCATCTGCATAAAATGATACTTTTTCCTCACGGTCGCAAGAGAAAGTACCTAAAATTCCTGATTCATTTTAGAGAGTGATTGAAAGGGGCTCAATGATCAGGGCAAACAGAAAAGGGCTTAATAGGACAGGTAATTATGCTGATTGATCATCATTTTTGTCCTATCTGACACCAAGTGGGACAGATATAAGATGTGCTCCCATGAAGTAAAATAATTCTGAAAATCACATAAATTCTAAGAGAAAAATAATTACTTTAATTCCACCCAGTTAAACATCTTGTCTGCATCAAAGAGGTGACCGAGGCTCAGAAGTCTATGGGCTGAGGATCTGGAAGCAAGCTGCTCACAGCCGCCTTGGGGAATGCAAGATCCAGAGGTAGGTCCCAATGGACCCCCCAACAAGTTCTTTAGCCAAGGGTAGGTCAACAACTACCAACCATGGACTGAGATGCTTCCAGTGATGCTCTACAACTGTTCCTATAAACTCTTTTTTTCAGTACCCTGTGCATCTAATTTAGTTTTCTGTCTCTTCAAACCCCCTGTTGGCCGTGGCAGTCGGCTACTTGTACTGAGCCAGATTCTGCTGGAGGTTTCTTGCTGTTAAAGGGGAGTTTTTCCTCTCCACTTTCGCTACATGCATGCTCAGTATGAGGGATTACTGTAGAGTCAACAACACAAGCCATTGTTTTGGTCTGCTGATTCCAGAGGAGTGAATGCTGCAAGTCAGTGACTCGATGAAATCTGCTGGGGTTCATTAGATTGGAAACTTGTTCAAATTGATTTTTTTATTTAATATATCTATGATTTTAATTGATTTTCTGTAAAGTGCCCTGAGACGACATCTGTTGTAAATTGGCGTTACATAAATAAACTGATTTTTGATTCCTGATTCTACCAGGTCTCAAGTAGTTGCTTAAAAGTATCCATTTATTTTGGCAATTGACGACAAACTGGACTTCAAGCAGCTGAGCTGCCAGCTGAACGGCTGATGGTCCAGCAGGCAGGACTGCACAGCTTCTTCTCTTACTGGCAGCTAAGCTGCTGATCCTTCATCTGATGGCAGACGCGCTGCTTTTGACTTGGGATGGCGGAGAGCTGCCACTGGCTTGAGAGGCTGGTTATCAGACTGACAGATAATGGAGCGGGATGGCAAGGGTTCTGCTGACGGTTTTGCTGATGACCTCTTACAGCAGTGTTTACGGCGAACAGTTTCGGTTGTGGTGAAACAGTGATTAAATGTTGAATTGTGGTACTATCCAAGGTTTTATCTTAACGAAAGAAGCCAAATGACTAGGATCGGCAACCAGAAGGCCAACCAAATGCTCTGGATTGTATGCTGATTTCCTACAGAAGGGCAGTGGAGGCCCCTGCAGAGAATCCAGCCAACCCTCCCGGAAGCAGCGGGAGGTGTCAGCGACGGTATCATTCTTTGAAGTTCCGTGAATGTGACGTTGTCCTATGTGCCTATAGTGTAAACAGTCCTGGGGAGGCAGAGAGAAGCCAAACCACAACTGACCACTTCCTTGCCAGTCGTGTTGTTTGGTATGGCGACGGTGGCTCTGCAGGAACTTCCGTCCGGCTTAATCTCCCCTCAGCCTCCCGCTGAAGAAACAATAGACTTGGCTGGAACTTCGGGGGTGAACCTTCAAGTAATGTACCAGTAATGGGTAGATGAGGTGTCATGAAGCGTTTCGACACATAGGAAAACTGTATTGATACTGTGTTGATACTGTGTCACTGAATACTGACACGAGCTGAACATTAAAAATCCTTACAGGCAACGTAGATTGACTGATTTGATGAACCATAGTATACAATAACATTTAAGTCATTACATGTTATTGTATATTATATATTGTATTATTTCATATCTTAAGTTAAATTGAAAATATTTGATATTCTTAGATACAGTAAATAAATAATGTGAACATGTACCATAAAGTGAAAATTTAAGTGAATGTGTTTGAAATGAGGATGCTTGTGGTCAGGGGTTTTTCTTCACAAATTTTTATTCAAAAAATACGTTTTTACAACGTTTTTAAACATAGTCTCATACGCTTTTTAGACTCAGAGTCAATTTCAGCTGAATTTGGATTCAGATAGATCAAGTAGAAGCTGAAACGAACCACATGAAAGAAGGAAATGAAAACAATTCCCTTATTTTCCGATGTAAGATCAAAATGGTCCCAAACTGCGGAAATCTTTCGTTTGCCTTGATGCTGCTCCATAGTTGACGCTGTGCCAAAAAAGATCAAGAACTGTTTTCGCAAATTCATCACGTCGACAGATTCGCTTCCTTATGAACACAGTTTGGTGCCTCAGTGTCATTTCGAAACAGTTGCTGTATTGGTCACGTGACTTGCTGAAATCTGGGAGGAGGCACGTTGAATGGTAAGATGGACATGAATGAGTCTGATGGAGATTAAGTCACTTCTGGGTCCATTCTGGCTGGATTCATCTGTCAGGGAATGCTAGGGATGGACCCAAATGCAGAGAAAGGCAGTTGGTTGAGTTGATAATTTATCGAAGGTAAAGAACACAGGAACCGGGAAGTACAAACGGAGCACAGAGAGGGGATGATGGCGAGGAGGAGAGATGAAAACAACCCGAAACTCAAGTAGGGACTGACATGGAGGAAGAAGACAAAGGGACGTGGAGACATGGATAGGAGGCATGAGGTAAACATCAGAAAATCCAGCAATGTGTGAATAAAAGAACCAGGTTCATATACTGGGAAGGGGTGAGTTGTGAAAATGAGGGGAGAACCTCATTTCTTAATGTGTACAGCTGTGAGTGATAATAGGATGCATGCTGAGGCAGAAGATATAGTAAATGCCAAATAGCTTGTACTTGTATAGCGCTTTATCAACTCCAGAGGACCCTCAAAGTTCTTTACACTCAAGAAGAATCAAAAATCAAGAATCAGTTTATTTATATAGCGCCAATTTACAACAGGTGTCGTCTCAAGGCACTTCACAAAAAATCAATTAAAATTAAAGATACATTCTAACAAATCAATTTGAAAAAGTTTCCAATCTAAGGAACCCCAGCAGATTGCATCGAGTCATTGACTTGCAGCATTCACTTCTCTGGAATCAGCAGGCAGAAACAATGGCTTGTGTTGTCGTTGACTTTACAGCAATCCCTCATACTGAGCATGCATGTAGCGACAGTGGAGAGGAAAAACTCCCCTTTAAAAGGAAGAAACCTCCACCAGAACCAGGCTCAGTACAAGCAGCCATCTGCCACGACCGACTGGGGGTTTGAAAAGACAGAAAGCTAAATTAGAAGCACAGGATACTGAAATAAAAGAGTTTATAGCAGCAGTTGTAGAACGTCACTGGAAGCATCTCAGCCCATGTTCTCATCCATGAAGCTGTCTCAGCTAACAGAACGCCAGCCCAAGTGTGGTTACTATGGAGAGAAGAACACTAAGAGAAAACAAAAGGTTTACAAGGTTGAAATTGCGGTAGCTAAGTAGATTGGACAAAGGAAGAAAGTAGCAGAGAGAGAAGTGGTCAGATTGTCCTCCAGCAGTCTAAGCCTATAGCAGCATAACTATAGACAAACATAAATAACTTAACCCTATAGAGTGAGACATGAAGAAGGTAGAGCAAAGGAGAAACGTCTGTCAAGACTGAGTTCCTCTCCCAACCGGATTAGGCTGTCTTCTCTACCTCTTCCTAACTATAAACTTGATCAAACAGGAAGGGTTTAAGCCTAGATTTGAAACTAGACAAGGTGTCTGCCTCACGGACTAAAGCTGGAAGCTGGTTCCACAGGAGAGGAGCCTGATAACTGAAAGATCTGCCTCCCTCTGTGCTTTTAGAGATTCTAGGAACCACCAGTAAACCCGCAGTCTGAGAGCGAAGTGCTCTGTTAGGGACATAAGGAGTAATCAGATCTCTGATATACGATGGAGCTTTATTAGTGAGGGCTTTATATGTCAAAAGAAGAATCTTAAAATCTATTCTAAGTTTGACAGGGAGCCAATGAAGGGAAGCTAAAATTGGGGAAATATGATCTCTCTTTTTAAGCTTCATCAGAACTCTTGCTGCAGCATTTTGAACCAACTGTAGACTTTTAATTGCATTTTGTGAACTTCCTGCTAATAAAGAGTTACAATAGTCCAGCC
>JAVLVB010000459.1:598308-614965 GCA_032876305.1 Orestias chungarensis | reverse complement strand
ATATATATATATATATATATATATATATATATATATATATATATATATATATATATATATATATATATATATATATATATATATATATATATACACATATATACATTTATAGTAATACCCAACCCATTCCACTTGTGTCATTATCATCCAATGGAACGCACTGTATATCTTGTTTGTGTCAAGAATGTGTATATATATATATTTTATCATTTCAAACTGTCTTTTTGGTTAATAAAAACCACAGAAAAACAGAACTTCATTGCAGTGGATAATAAAGATTTGATTAACCTCTTATTATTGTGATCCACTGCCATAAAACCAGTCCAATCAGTGACGTTGTTTCTAATGAAGTACAACACACTCTTGTGAATCATCATGCTGTGAAATATATCTTGTTTTCGATATGATCGTTCCTTGAAAGAATTGGTTATATAATGTGTCAAACCAAATGGGATCGCCTAGCCTACCTTGTAAAAGTGGTGGCAAGGTGAAATGGACTTAGTCTGACAGTATGAGCGGGAGTTCATATAAGCAACTCATGCAAGTAGACGGGACATGACAAGTTAATGTAAAAAAAAAAAAAAAAATACATAGAAATCATATTACAAATGCATGTGCAGTACCCACAAATTACATGTAAAGAACTCAAACATTTAAACACCCTTCTTTTTGAATACAGATCACTTCTACATGGTCTTTCTGTGTTGGTTGGAATGAACAAAGCATATAGATGTTTAATAATAGTTTCAGTCACAATACAGAGTACATTTCCACTTTAGCAAACTACAGGGAGATTTGTAATTTCTTAAAAAAAACTAAAAAAACAAGCAAACAATTGGAAATATAAAAAAGAAATGTAATAAATAATAGGGACTTTGATCACTAACTAAAAATTAGTAACCTTGAGTTATTAAATTATTCTGAATTATTCATTGTACCGTTAATGGCAAGATATCTCTCTTCTGTATAAAATCTTCAAATGATCATTGTTATGAAGATTATCCCTAAATGTAAAAATATAGAGCTGGTAAAGGGACTTACACCCTTTGTGTCATGCATTACACTGTTTTACATAATCTCATGTTGTTAAATAGCATCAACTGGCTCATTGTATGAATAATACTCAGTGGCTGATAATGACTATTTTAATATTTTCACTAAGAAATATTGTATTTACACTGCAACACTGTAATATTCTGTATTGGTCATCTGTCTGGTAGTCTGAACTAATACATTATTTTTAATTGCATGAAATTACTTGATAAAAAAATGTAACCTCATTTTAGTGGCCTTATTAAACATGAGATAGCATTTTTTTCAAGCAGAACTACATCGCAGTAAATATTGATGACCCTTATCGTAATTTGTTAACAGAACTATATTTTGCTGAGATTCTAGAAATATTAAGACCAAAATAAACATCCATCTATTTACTTAAAAATGTATTAGGCAATGTTAAATTGCGTGCTGTCTCAAAAAATAGAGTAAAAAACTCTGCATTTACTATAGTATTGACACTGATTGCTGTTTTCACTAATTTGATTTAACAGAAATAGCTGAAAGACAAATGTGTCATTCTTACCATTGAAGATTAAATTTGTCCTTCTCATCAGTTCCCTGTTAGCTTTCCTAAAAGGATCATTTTAGACCTGTTATTAATGGATCTTAATGCCTCACAGAGCTACTGTGGTATAATTATTTTTTATCTTCTTACTCTTAGGTATTCCGCTGGAGAGGAAGATGATCTGATTGAGCTTTTATGTTGCCTTTAAGCCAAAAGCATATTTTACTCTGTGACACATGCATTCCTAGAAAAGTGTATTAGTGTCACCTTGATAGAAGAATAGAAGAATATCAAAGAAGTCACCAGTACAGATAATGGCTTCTCTGTGTTCAGGAAATCACGGATCAACCAAACAGGGAAAAGCACTTAAACGTCTCTCACAATTCATCTGATCAACAAGGAAAGCGTTGTTTTTAAAAGTGTTCCGCCCAATTCACAAACCTTACACAGCTCATGATGTATTAGCATCTTTCTCCCTGCACACTATTGGTACTTGGTATTTTATCAGAGTACATAGTGCAGGTCTGAAACAGACATATGACAAAATAGGCCTTCACTGTTCAATAATACATTTGACAACAGATTTTACAGTTTTCTTTATTACTCTAGCATCTTGTACCTAAAGTAAAATAATATAGCTCAACATATCTGTGCAAGGTAAAGGAAAATCTAGTAGTTTGAAAAATGTGTTACAATTTTTTAACAAGCCATCAACTCTTAGGCAAATGTATTAAGCAGTTTGACTAGAGTTGTTTGCTTTTGCTCAAAGAAAAAATATTACAAAACAAAAATTTTCGGAATGAGGACAAGGCTTGTAATACGCACCAAGCAGCATTACAAACATACACAATAAAGGAAATAGAAATATGGAAATATCATTAGTATTTTGAGTTTAACTGCTAAAGAAGATCATTTTGAGGTTTGTTTTACACTCTGCTGGTGATAAAGCTTTATCTAATTTGTAAAAATAATTAGAATTGCAGTATAGCTAATATTTAATGTAGTTATTTTTGAAATTAAGAAACTAGTAACGTAAAAAAGATCTTATTATAGAATTAAACAGTAATCAGTAAATTTACACATTCAAAGTAACTGTACCAACACTGGTAATAGAAAATTGAATTCATCTCCCTTTCAAGTGATGTCTATCAATTTTAAAAACGGTATTCTTTAATTATACTTTATTATACAATGAGGTTAATAAACAATCCAAATCCAATGAAGAAAGTAATTTTTTTGTTGCGGCTTCTTATCAACATGCAAGAAAACTCTCTGGAGAGACAGTAAATCAAAAATTTTTATTGATTGCAAAGTAAGAAATGTGGAGTGGCGAATCAGGTCCAACTGGAAACAGCATGAAGGAAACCAGGAGCTGTGAAAAAGATTCCCAGATGAGTTGAGGTGGATGGATGAATCAATAAGTGAAAACACACTAACTGAGGATAAGAAATGAACAAGCAGGGAGAGAAGAGTGGATTCTTGATGCTTAAATGGTTCTTTATCATTGAGGAGCGGAGGGTGTTAAAGGGACAGCTTGAGGTAAACAGGAAATGCGGTGGATGGTGAGGCAGAATGTGGAAGGTGCTGGATGTGACCATTTTTATCTGGGAAATATGAAACATGAGATGAATCCTGAGAATATTAACCAAGTGTACATGGACTGGGGTGGGAGTAATGATAGACTGAATCTCTAAGAGGGCAATACATCTGGAGAAAAGTTTCCGAAACATGTGTTTCAGTGGGATGTATTGGGATGAAAGCCATTTCTGTCCTCGAGAATACTTTGGATCTGGAATGCATTTCTTTTCTTCGTCTTCTGGGCAGCTGTGCGATGAAGGGCAGTGATAGTATTTGTCCAAATGTTCTTCCATTGGCAGATGTGGTCATTGACTGAAGTCTTTGTCTTTTTCTCAGAAGGTAAAAGGAGTGGTTTGTAACCTATGGAGGTCTCAAACGGGGACTAACTGGTAGCAGAGGGTATGTGCCTTCACACAAAGTAAAGCATCAAGCTATTGGAGGAGACGCTCGTTCTAACCATTAAACAGGGATGATAACCAGATGTGAGAGCAAATTTAGCTCAGAGCTAAGCATAAAAGTGTTTCCATGCCTAATAGTAAAACTGAGGACATCAGTCGGACAAAGCATCTACTAGGATGCCATGGATGGAAATGGAAAACATATTTGAAAAGGATTTCGGTGGTCTGGAGATAAATTCCTGGTTCTTATGTGAAGTGACTGCAGTGAGAGGGGTGGCGATCTGGCTATAATTGTGAAGGAAACATTGATAAAAATTTTCAAAGCCCAGAGAAGGTTGTAAATGTGTGGTCCAAACATACCTGTCCACCTTCAAAACTGTTACCTAGGAAGGTGACTGATGATTGGTGGAACCCACACTTTTTCTATTTTTATGTGTAGTTGATTTTGGAAAAGGCACTGAATGAGATAGAAATGGTGTTTGTGGTCAAAAACATTGAGAAACATAAAAAGATCATTAAAAGGCTTGAAACACAAAAAGGGCATTACATAAACCAAGGGGCAAGTTGAAGGCAGTCTTCAACCAAGTAAAAAGAACTTAGTGAGGGCTTTGCTTTCCAGCTCTTCACAATAACAGATATTAAAAATGTCCTCAATATTGATCATGATTATTCGTGATTTACTCCCTCTTTTGATGAAGTTTACTTGTTTTTCTGGAGAATCCCTCATCCCTCAAAATTACATTTTGGGCAATACAAAACACAAGACTTGATGGAGTTACCATTCAAATGGCAAATAAACAAAACTAGATGTACAGAGGTGTGGAGGGCTAGTCACACCTGTAAGAATGCAAACAGTAACACAGATATGACAGATAAACTGGAAAATAAAGGTTACTAAACACATCTATTTCAATTTACTGACAGGCTTTGAGTTTGGAAGGCTTTTGTTAATCTTATATTTTTATCTGCATATTCTCTATTCAAGTTGCCACTGTTGCTGGGTTACTCCCAAACATTAGTATTATTTTAGTCAGATGAATTATGTTGGTATTAAAATAGATATTTTTCCCCTAAAGCTGATATTGGTGTGAATATTTCTGCAACTGTAGATAAAAATAATAAGCTGACGGATTTGTAGAATGATTTGCCCCAGTGTTTTACCTTTGCTAGGGTTGCTGGTAGAAGAGAATTGTGGTTCCATTATATAAGTCACAAGCATCATAGTGAGCGTAACTACAAAGTTAGGAGTAATTTTTTTTTATTGCTATGCAATTTATTCGTTGACAGGTATTTAATACTGAACAAAGCCAATACTATTCAGGTCATTTTAACACAGCCTGATTAGAGGCCGCCAATTAGTGTGATATGAGGCGTTTTTCTTGCAAATAAGCTGTTGTCAAGCCATATGGATGAGCAGATGGGAGGATGAACCCAAACAACAATCTGTCTGCAATTTCTTCCTAAGCATATGCCTAATATGACAAAACACAATTGCACAGTCATAAGGGATTTTCATTTATTTAAATTTCAGGCCCTATCAAATTTCTCAGCTAGCCTGCTCCAAGCAGCTTCTCACTACTTTAATATCAAGCATTAAAGTGTTTAGAATTGTTTTTCATTTTTTTACATTTTGCAAACCTTTAAATGCTTCTGCATCCTAACAGTTGTCATTTATAGCACGGTTTGAATTTCTAACAAAAGAAACAGGGTGAAACAGAATAAGTAGGTACGCATAAATCCACAGGAACACGCTGACATCCCCACTGTCCTTTTTAATGTTCCAAGTCGAGTTTCCGGTGTCAATGATTACGGTTGACACAAGAAATAAAAATAAATGACATGGTGTTTGGTTCACATTTATGTTAGTGAGACAGGTAGATCATTGTGTCGCTTATTTATGACCAGGAATAGTCCTGAGTTATCCCCGTTACCCTCCATCAACCTCACACTTTACATTTAATAGGAAATATCGGACGAGGTAAAATTTGGTAGCTTTTGTATTTATTTTTACACATTTTCAGTTTACAAATGTGTAAAGCAATATGTTTTTTTATTATATATAAATTAATTAAATAACGATTTTGTTAATTTCTAATATTTATTTATGAAACCACTGAATTCTAACTAATGTAAAGTCAATTTCAAAATGTATAAATAGGAATGAAACTCCCCAAAAAGATATATAAGGAACAAAGTACATCAGTTACCTGAAGTCTATGAACAAAAACAATCTAGAAAAATAAAATAAAATAGTAAAAATATGCCCAAAGTGCAAAACAGATAAAGTTGTTTGTGACTGCATGATGGCTTTATGAGAAAACTTTTTAAAACATAATTTTTAAAAGCATATCGTAAACCGTCACAAAGATTCCAAGAATCTCTGCTGTCTTGAAGTAAAATATGAACAAATTGAGAGTGAAAAGATTAACCTTAAGGATCCGTGAAGAGAAAACACATCAAACCATAAGACATTTCATAAAAACAGGGTCAGGTTTGGTTTATTGTGGGGTGACATAAAAAAGGAGAAGAACAAGTTGGATACACAGTCACAATGAAATGCTAAACACTGAGGTGTACGACAAACAAGTTAAAATAAATCTAAATGTTGGTGTAGTTCAAAAAGTGGAAGTTAATTTAAAGTTGTACATCCAGGGACTATAAATGTTTAGTTAGAATTTTTATATTTTTATGTTAGGTTGCCAATATCTCATACATAATAAATGTGGTGACCTTTCAAATGATAAAACTGTTTTACTGATTTAAAGACTTACTGTCAGACGCTGAAGAGATTGTCAGAAGTACAATAAGACAATACAACATATCACTGCGTATAGTAAAACACAAAATCACATGGTCTAAATGTATTAACCCCACTTTGAGACTAGGGAGAACATTTTGGAAACATTTGTCATTACTGAGTCAAATTTTGTAGTTTTCTTAAAAAAAACACAAAACACCTCTAAATAGGTGCAGAAAAAAGATTAGAGCATTCAGCCCTCCATAAACCACAGTTTATGTGAGAGTGCGCATCTAAAGTTGTACCAAATTCACAGGTTCTTCCTTCACTAAAGGTGAAGTATGGCTTAGTTATAAGCTATCCACCAGACCAGGAAGAGATAAGACTACTTCATGTCTCCCCTTCGTTCAGCTGACGTTATCTAAAATGTACTTTTCTCTGCTGTCTATGTTTTCCCATTGAGAGCTAATAACCACAGAAGTCAACAATTTAACAGTATTCGAGTAAATTTATTCATTGCTGAAGATGTGAACAAAATAAAAAATAAACAATATTTGTAAAAAGGATCTGAAGCTTTAAAATGCTTCAGTTCCAACTGATGGAAGCCAAAGTAGTATCAAAATAATAAAGGGTTCTCTGAAGACCAGCAAACTTTTTTAGGATAATTGTAAATATAATCTTTCCCTACAGTTTTTAATCTTCAGAACCACTTTAGAATCAAGGCAGTTCCCAGTACCAGATACCTGATCCAGCAACAGTGGATTGTCACAACTAAGCTATGTTGCTTGCTGTCAGTGGAAGTGTGTTTCAAAAACCCTGGTTCTGAGCTGTCAGGGTCAAACAGATGTTTTTTAGGTCATCAGAAAATCCCTTGAGATCAACAAATGATCATAAATGACACGTTTCATTAACAATACATTTTTCATTACTGACTGTGCAAAATCCATCCACTGTCTATAAACACGTTTATCCTTGCAGGGTCACAGGGGGTTGTGCTGATCTCCAGCAGTCACTATGTGAGGGTCAGATTATAACAGAGCAAGACAGAGACAAATAACCGTGCATGTACATTTAAACCGAAGGATAATTAAGAGAAACTAATCAACCTGTCGTGTTTTTCAGTGTGGTAACAAACCGGAATGCATCCAAAGCCAATGCAAAAACACACAGAAACTTCTTGCTGCAAGACAACAGCGCTACAGACGATTACACTTGGCAGTCATTGTTAACATCACATTATTGACTTAACTCAAAACGAAAATCAATATTTAAAGTTCGAACTATGGAGCCCTTAAAGACATTGAAGGAAAAAAAAGTCTTGTGCTCACAAGATAACTTCTTGTGTTTACCAGACACAAACTAGAGGTTAGTTTTTTTCTTCCTTTAGTTTATTTGGCAACGTTATTTTTTATGTACACAATTTCAAAAAGTTTAACAAATCTTCTTTATCAGCTGCCATCTTTGACATCTAAGCAAAATAGCTGACTTGTGCCCAATAGAAACCATGGGAGAATATGTGGTGTGCACAAGAAATATATGTTTTATTTGTCCTTCAAAATCCCAAGTTAAGATTATTTAGACTTGAACTTTAATGTGTATGTGGCACTCAGACAAAGCTTTTTAATCTAAAAATTACGTCTGAGGAAGAAGTGCCGTATGATGTACATAAAATACACAAACTGTACTTTAATCCACTGCAATTAATTCTACATCTATTTATGCACCATTATTAAAACCCAAAAAGCATACCACTGATGTTTTTTGATATAATCAGGGATAAGATGAATGTTTAACTGCTATTATCATTTTTAACTGGAGGTTTAGAAAGGGCAGGGTTAGGTTGAAAACTAACACCAAATTCACTTTTACTGTATTCCAGATTGTTTTTTTTTTGCTCTTAAACATTTTTTGCAGTTTTTGTTGCGTATAAAATGCTAACTGTAACCCACACAAATTTCCGTGGAAGCAGGTTCTACATATGTCCTTTCTCTGCAGAGAGAGAGAGAGAGAGAGGCCAGCTTTACTAAGAGGTCAACACAAAACAACCTGAGAAGTTTTATTGAAGAAAAGTTGAGGCACTCCTCTAAAATACAGACTTCTCCTTATTTTAACTTCTTATTCGAGATGTACACTTGAGACAGTGGAGCATAATTGAATTGGTAGTGTAAATTAAAATCATACAATAAACCGTAGATGTAATTAAGTAATATTTTTACCATTTAATTGTAGATTTATGACTTTTAACAAATGATGCACTTACTGGTTAACACTGATATTACTTAAGGCTTCACAATTGGCTCTAGTACAATCATTAAGGGCTGTTCTTACTTGGTGTGGATAAGACTTAATGTAATCTAACAGTAATGTTGGTGTTTCCCCATTGTGGCGGTTGTAAGTGTGTTGGAAAAGTTAGAACAGTGGCGAGAAGCCTGTCTCGGTAAAGTTGGTGCAGTACAAGCAGGAAAAACATGAGGCGTAAGGATTTCTGGTAGTTTTAACAGGGACTAATTGTAAAGGCTGGATGATGAGGTCAAAGAATCCCCTAGACCACAGCTCTTCTTTCCAGTTAACATCAATACAACAAAAGTAAGAACAGCAGTGAAACAGTAACATTGCCAGGGTTCGTATTACCACAAACAAAACCTGACAACAGCCACTAATCGTGATCAACCTGATTTTCCTTTTGAGTCCTCATGAAAGTATTTTTCCAGCTTGTACACAAACACGGACATCAACAGATTTCACGATTGTACATTAAATTGATCAGTATTGAAAACACAGATATTTTTTGCAAGCCATGCTATGCACTAATTTAGACATCCAGCTGTCTTTTCAAAACCTTCCTGTACTGTACGTGACCTGATTTCAGAAGATCACTTTTCACACAGCTGTCATTAGTTGGCCTCTTTTATTGGGCCCTCTGGGCCCGTAATAGAAAATGTGATGAATCGGGAAGGGAACAACTACCCCTGCTTTCATTCTTTAAGATTCACTGAAGGTTTTGCTCTTGTCACTCTGAGCATTGCTTTGTTTACATTATTATTTCTTAGAAATGAACCCACTGCATATTTGACTAACTCTTCTTTTGGAAGTTACTTTTTGTGATGCTGTTTTTTAGGCGACACCTTTCAGCCATTATAGAAGTGAAATGTGTAATAATAAATTAAATAACTGGCACTGGAGCTTTTTTTATTTCCTTTAATATTTTTAAACACCCTCACAGGTGGGATAAGCTGTTCAAATTAGTCTGTTCCTCGGGCCAAAGCAGTATCTGTATTCATCAATGGCTTAAGGCCAGAGCAGTTCCAATATTATTTTATGATGATATGATTTTTTTCCTTCAGCCAGCCTCCAATAACTTCTAACTTTATTTTATGGGTTTGATCTTCCTTTCTTCTGCACATTTTACTTTGCTCCTGAATATCTCCTTCTCACTTTTCCTCGTAGTTGTATTTTATGTTTTCAGAATTAATCAGTTAGGGTTTTTTAACCCTCATTTCTCCTGTCCTATATTTTTACCTTTGCTTTTCTCCAACACTTCATCTTTACTTTATTTTCTTTTATGGCACAAGGCTGAGCAATGAACTCAGCGTCATAAAGTATAGGACATATCCCGAGGCAGGCTGACAGGATGTGTACTGTGGATAGAAAAAAATGGAATAAGATGAAGATGAAGACAGTAGGGCAGAGGCAGGAGGATTACAGGAATATAAAACAGGGGATATGTGAAATTATATGGAAAAAAAATCCCCAGGTGAAATACAGTAATAATACAGTAGTAATAAAAAAAGTTATTTTTAGTTTGAGAACTTTGTCTGGTCATGGTTGACATGGCCATAGTGTAAAAGCTAGTCTGAATAATTACAACACAAGAGAAAGAGATTAACAAAAAGTAGACTGTTAAATAAAATAATTATTTACCAGGATCATTTGATGCTGCATTTATTTATCTAAATACCTTCCGTAACTCTATGTTGATTAATATGCCCTGTATTTATTGAACGGCAATGATATATTTAAAAGCAAACAGTGGTAGGTTTGTATTTTGAGGATATTTAAAGGTGTTATATTGTAACTCATAAGTAAGCGATACTACTAGACTTGTTTTAGTTAAAAAAGCTAAGGTTATGAGAAAGGTGTGCTGCACGTTGTCAATGCAGGAAAAAAACAAACAGAAAGAAGACATGATAATATGTTGTTTAGCTTACTAAACATTCCCTACAGTCCCTAGTTTCTGGCTTAGCATGAGCGGCCATCTGCCATGACTGACACCACACCAGACAGGTCAGGGATAGTGGAGACGTTTAAAGCAGGCTATTCAAAGATTTCCCAACTTTGAACAACTAAACTAGTCGTTCAATCCATCATCCAGAAATGGAAAGAGTATGGCACAACTCTATACCACTTTGTCTTGATCTGTCCCATTAAACTCAAATGAAATATATTTATGTTTGCGGTTACAATGTGCCAAAATATGAAAAGGTTCAATGGATCTGAACACTTTTCAAGCCAGTAAATTCAGTCACCTGTTTTCTCATTCCGTTTTCCGTTACGGTCTCTAGGAAATGTGGCTCCTCTTCTTAGATTTGTTTTCCGGCTCAAGCTTTAAGCCTTAAGCTATACTTTGCTTGCTTTTAAAGACAGCTGGGTGATCTCGTGGAATTTAGTTGTGGCACTGTTTTACTAATGTCTCAAGTGAAAATAGTACTGATAGGTTTGGTGTTGGCACCTTTCAGTTTCTGTTTAAACACGGCTCCAAATTTCTAAACATGTTACCCATTCTATGTCTTGCAAATGGTTTTTGCAACTGAAAGCCTTATTAGTGTGACTGGTGTAAAACCTTGACCTAATGGAGAAACTGATGGAATGACACTAATATGCTTAATTGCACTGATAATTCAAAGAATGCTGTACTTGGATAATAGCTAATGTTTGGGATTAGATCAAGGCACGCTTGTAATTTGATTTTATATTTGTTTTATTCTGTGAAGGCAGGACGAGGTAGGTTTATTTCTATCTCAGCATAAATATACAGGCAAATTTACAGTGCCTTAGATGAGAGTAAATTAATTTACAAAACATATATTAAGAATACCAAATAGATAAAAAGCAAAAAGTACAAAATAACAAATAAAACATTGCTAAAGAACAAAAACACTCTGAGGCAGGCACATTGTGTTATACAATGCAGGATCACCAAAACATATCCCTGAGACATTACAGGCTTTGACACAAGCAATATCTGATGCCTGAACAATGGCAACTACTTATATAATCACTGTTGTGTGATGAATTGGGATCAAAAGCTTTTCTATATATGTCGTTCCATGGGATATAAAAGTAAAAATTATTCTGGATATGGACGACAGGGAATATTCAGGTCAAATATATTAAACCGGATGATCGTAAATTTTGAAACATTCACTTTGGTTGTTGTCATATAAAAACATTTATGATTAAAAAGTGACAAAATTGCTTCAAACCAGCTGTGTTCAGCTGGTGCTTTTTAATATTTATAAACTGGGTGGGATATCAGGGTCTTGCTTCAGGGCTCTTTGGCAAGATGTCTTATTGGATCCTGGTGACAGCAGTGGAACCCTTGACCTGCTTTTATTAAATAGCAAAGGTATTAAGTACATGCATTAAAAAAACAACAACAGGTTGATTAACTGGGGCTTATAAATACAAACTCCATGCACTAAGATCCATAGCTTGTGTTTAAGTCATTTAACAATATATATTATTCCCAAAATATTTTGTTATAGTTATATGTGCTAAAATAAGCTGCAAAACTATTTCATAACTCCATAGGCTTTCATAATAAGTAAAATAATAAAGACATAAAGATATGAAATATTGAAACAGGTTAATTCAGAACTCTGCCTATTTAGTTATTTCTTATGCAGCCAGATCACTTCTGAAAATGTCCGACTTTAAAAACACATGTCAGTTGTTCACTCCTGAATCAGATATGCCATACGGAATATTCTGGGTAGCACGTTTATCCACAGCTCTGCATGTCTGATAATGTTGCTTTTCCATAGGTTGGGGGAAAGGACACTTAATCATCCCAAACCTTTCAGTAAGACTGCTTTAAAACGACATGTTATTGTCGTGGGAGTCTCAGCGTTCTCATGTATTTATTGGTTTACTGAGCTGAACAATGAGAGTGAAGTTGTGTCTGAACACGGCCTCAGTGTCTGGGCAGGGATTCACAGAGGTGGACTGGAGATAGACTAATAAAGGCGTTGTGCAGATTGCTTATAAGCCAGACATTCTTCTTTTAACGTGACACAATAAAAACACAGCCTTTAATACTTCTAAAAGCAATGATGGCCTGTATTGGTTGACTATTGTGTCTGCCAAAGGTGGTACGTTACCCTTTACTTCATAAAGCTAATTAAAATAGTGCAGAGCAAAGCATGTATGCATGTTCATTACAGCCTTTCATCCTTGATGTCATTTAACAGCTTTTGTTTATAAGAAGTCAAGCTGTGTATGAATTTCGGCCTCTACACAATACATCCACAGGAACATGAAAAAGAGCAAGAAGGGCATCCTTTATCCACTCCGCTCCCCACAGAAATCTTCAGAAGCCACTTACAGGGACACAGAAGGACTTTCTTGTTTCTGCCCTCAGGGGCTGCAACAAGGGAACTCAGAAGCATGTGTTATCATGACCCTGAGGAGAGTTGTGTGTGACTGTTAGTGAGTCCATATTTATGTTTACCCATGTGTATCTCTCTGTGCGTGTGTGAATATATTTCTATAACTGTGTGGCCTATTGAACAACTTGTCTAGTGTGTTTTTGCACTTGTGCATATGATTGTAGCCCAAAGGCCGAGTCAGTGTGCTGAGCCTCTGTTCCTCCTTTACTGTCATCATGAGTATACCGACACGACATGGTCACGTTCATGCTAAAGAACCATGCCTAAATTAGCCTGTTTTAGGCCCAAAATAACACACCATCACACCATCACTCATGAATGTTTAATTGCTTTCCCTAAGATCATTGCTGACAAAGGCATAATTAGGGTTTGTACACAATACATAGGCCCTAAAAACTAGAATGTAACATTCTTGGAAAACTTGTGAGAAGTATTGTTATGGTGGAAAAAAGGACTGTTTCATTCAATTAAAAAACATATATTTGCTTAACTAGTAACCAGTAGCCAATCTTGATGGTTCACTTCTATCTCATGGTCATTATTGGACAACCTACTAAATAAATATGGAGTCACAGACTTAAGATGTTTGGAGTTTTTTGATGAATGGATGTAAATTACATATTCTTTATATGTCAGCTTTCAACATTGTTCTGTAAAAGATGACACATCAGCTTTGCAGGATGGGTCCTGGTTTAGCTATAATGGGTCCGTACGTTTGATTTCTCACCACACAATATTGTAATGAGATCTAGGATTTCATGTAAACTCAGCAAAAAAAAAGGAAGTTGGACCAAAACCATTTAGTGATGTCATATGAACAAAATCTGTTTTCAACTTTACTTTAAAGAGTTTTTACGGGAAAAGGACAAATTGTGTTGATCATGACTGATTTTTAAAACAGTAAAAGTGTTAAAAAAATGAGGGGGGGTGGGGGTGAGAACTTCCTACAGGCACTGTAAATCCCTCCACTTAATCAAAATGAGTTTTCGTATAAGCAAGTTCAAGAGTTCATTTGGGCAATAAGAGTTTGTTTTCCAGGACACGGATGAGCAGCAATTCTTCCAAGTTGATAAAATGCCACATAATCAGCTATTAACATAAACCTCCAGCTGCAGTCTTTGTGCAAAAGAGAAGTAAGACAGAATCTGATAGCATGGCTTCATATGCATTTACTACTCCAAGATTTGAAAATGTATGTCATAAATAAGTTAGCAACTACGGTATTTTTCTTTCATCTTTAGAGTGGTCTCCAATGAGATGGTTGGAAATTCTGTTGATTTTTAAGTCCTGTTAATTTAAAAGAGGATCTCATTACATCAGGAATTATATTACGTCAATATTTTTCTATTGCAGTTGTAAATATCAAACCTTCTATCCTCATTTTTCTCTCTGTGTGTTTTCAACAATTGTCACTTTATTGCTTTCGGTACTTGATTTTAATACAGCAAATCTAAACCAGTAAATTCTAAATAAAAACTGATGGAAACTCAAAAATAAATCAGGCTAAATAAATCTTTAGGTCTGAACACCGTGTTTTAAATTATGGCTATGTTCTCGTTATTTCTAAATGTGGGGCTCGTGCATGTTTTATGCGCTCTTTAAGCTGATGTCTATGAGCAAAGGGCTAAATAATTGATGAGGAGGGAAAGCAGGATCAAACAGTGAAGTTTGCGTCTGCTTGTGCTTGTCTGTAAGCATAAGCTTTTCTCCAACTCTTTGCATGCAGCCATGAAGGGCTGTGTGTGGTCGATGATGTGCGTTCATTTTATTTCTGATTTCGTCAGCTCACACGATCGACAGAAAAATAAGGTTGCTGATTGTCACTTATATTGGGAACTTTACCCAAACAACCTGTGGACTTAAAACATGTCTATTAGTGGTGATAGTAAAAAAGTTTAAAGACTGATTCTGTCACAAAGGAGAATTTGTTATAGACAGTTATTTTTATGTCTTTTACTTTTATGCAGAGTGACATTAAGCCTGCTTAGCTAAATCTAAGATTGGTTGCCAACTATGTAATATTTATTTTATTTATTTATTTATCTATCCAATGTTTTAAGTGGACTAATATGCACTAGTAGGCTGCTCTAACACTTTTTCATTTACCCCTCTGTTTAAGGGGACTTGTTTCCAGTGTGCGCTCCTTCTTACTCTGCTAACACACAGAGAGACGACGGCAACCACGAAAGCTGAGAAAAGCCATTCGGCAAAGTCAACCCCCTGCGCTGTCCTTGAGCTGGTGTTCTGTCATCAGATCAACGCATTATCAGACATTATACTGAGAAGAAATACATTTTACAGAAGGGAAGTGTAAACGGGAATCAGGGAAAAAGGGAAGTCTAAAACGGACTCAGGACTTATTTGTTCCATTTTATTTTGAATTTGGCTCAGGGGGATTTGTTGTAAATTCTATACAACAAAACAATTGATGTTAGAATATAAACCCTGTTTCTGCTCCATGTTTGAATTGCATTGAGTGGATCTGTTTCTGTCTATCATCGTATCAACCCTGACCCACATTCCTGTCACGGCCAATCTCATCCTTTATGGTGTGATCAGGATGTTTGCTTTCTACCACAGAAGTGTTTAGGTCGCCTGCAATGCAACGTCTTTCTTTCTGAGATAAACAGTGCTCTCTTCCAGCTTTGGAGATGATCTAGCTCTACTTTAAACTTTCATCAAAATAGTTCTAAACTGCTATGTTTCCTTAATGTTATGATTATGATTGTTCTCAAATCTTCTCTTACATTACGAACTTCTGAGGGTTGGTGGGATAAATATGTAAACATATCACATTCTCAGATTTTTATTTGTAAGACCTTTTGATAATCATTTATGCTTTATCTTTAGAATGATGAAGTGCTTTTATTCAAATAAGGAAAATCCAAAATCGAAAGATTGTGGTAGCAACATTATTATGGGTGAAAAACAGTTCTAGGGGAATAAATGATGTTACAAGGATATATGTAACACAAAACATGGGTGTCATATTCTAAATGGGGTTATTATTATTATTATTATTAGTAGTAGTAGTAGTAGTAGCAGTAGTAGTAGTAGTTGGTTTCCAGTACTTGTGAAGTGAAGTGACAGTGAAGTGAACGTCCGTACTTCCCTCACTTCTTAATACGCATTCACACACACATACACACACACACACACACACACACACACCTCCTCAATTAAATGCTCAGTCCACTGAGCCTGTCATCTTCGCTTTGGTCTCTTATTGGCCATCTACTCCTGGAGACCTATTAGAATATGGGACATGTTATTGGAAATCAAAGAGGATCTAGAGCCTAGGGCGTCCTCCTGCAGTGAAGACTGACCAGCAGAGTTTAACATGTTACAGAAACACAATCACAACCAAGATAGTTTATCTTAAAAGATGTTAGTGTTAAAATTATAAAGAAGCTAGCACATTTAGGGCACGTCAAACACTGGTGCAATGATAAAGGTACAGCTACATGATCTTTTCTACCATGTTCCAGTTCTTTCTTTTTGCCACCCATGGTTTAATCCACCTATTGGGCAAAGAAGCCTAACGTAACTCTATAATTTAAATGTCTTAGTTCAATGACTAAAAAAGTTTAATGCTTAGCTAAAACCCTCAAAACATATGTAGGGACTGCAAGAGGGTTCCTCCAGTGTACGATAAATGTGAACTGGGAGTTGAAGTTCCAGATCAGGACTTGTTCTATTTTGTGCAATGATA